>LPNX010504609.1:0-35817 GCA_001517045.1 Pseudotsuga menziesii | reverse complement strand
ATAGAGAACGTTCTTCAACAAGAAATCAGGGAATCCAAGCATCTTCAGTCGAATGGTGCCCATTCCCTTTGGTTTAATACTTGACTTATCTGCAAAGTAAAGTATGCCATCTATTGTTTCATTCAGTTCTTCAAAACAGTCTTTTCTAAATGTCATGTGTGATGTTGCACCAGTATCAAGCAGCCAACAATCTTTGTAAGATGAAAGAGAAGTCATTTCATTAAATCCAAGATTACAAAGTGCAACAATACAAGAATTAGAAGATTTACTAGCATCTTGGTCATCTTTCTTGTGGTTGTGCTTGTCTTTGATGGAGTCCCATGAAGCCCAACACTGATCTGATGTGTGCCCAGTCTTTCCACACTGTTTGCACTGCAAATCTGATCTTTTGCTTCTGCCCCCTCTACCTCTGAAATTTCTTCTTCCTCGTCCTCTCTTGCTGCAATCTCCCTTGGGGTGATCTTTTCCAGAGAGAGTGGCACTAACTATTGATGACAAAGATTGCATCTTTTACAGCTGTTAGTGTAATTTACAATAATGACAAAGAGAAATAGAAAACAATAACCTTGCAGGTCTATAGTCTCTGCCAAGGTCTAAGTCTCAGCTATATGAAAGAAGCAGGTTTAAGCCTTTGCTACTTTTTATAATACAGTCCTTGTAAAATTACATATGCACTAGCTAGTATAAACAATGTCTTCGACAAGCTCTCTTCACTATGCAAGTCTATGTCTCTGTCATAGTATCAGTCTAAGACAGTTATGTAGCAATACAATTTATATGGCGGTGTACAAACATAAAAAATAATAAGCTCTGCAACCGTTTACAACAATATTTTTCTCAAATAAAGACTGAACACTACCACAAGCTTAAAGATGCACAATTTAAACTTCAACCCAGTGTAGACTTTAGATGTTATGAGAACGCAGATGTTATGAGAACTGTCTACAATTTAGGTCACTGCAGCCAACAAGAGGTCTCAGCTCCCAAAAGGGAAGTCTTCATGCTCTCGTGCTCATGCTCAGGTTCACTCTTCAGCGTTTAATGTTCACGCAGTTCTCCACACAGTTCTTCACGCAGTTCTCTTATTCCAGCGTTTAATGTTCACGCAGTTCTGGCTCGATCTATACACGTTGTCACAGGCCTCCACGCTCAATACAATATATATATATCAGCCTCAATGCAGGCAATGGTTCAACGTAGACAATGTCAACGCAGTGGTTCAGGGAGTCTCTTCACAGCTTCAAGTGCAGTCTTTGTGAAAAAACATTCAAAATAAAGCTTTAATCTTCAACCAGGATGTGAAGTGCATCATACAGTCACGATTCATCAGTAGCAGCCACGATATCACGATTCACGCAAACATCTAGGGTTAATTTAGGGTTTTCACAAGTAATACAACACAAAGTTTTACCTCCACGCTCACATGGAATTCGCAGCCTTCAACATGACTGAGTAAAAACTCCTTCAAGCTTCATGAATAGAGATTCCAATTTTTAATATTTGTTGTTAACCGAACCGCCTCTAATAATCTTTTTCCACTCTCTAAACTGAGAATCGTTGCAGCCGATTGAGAAACGAGATTGTAGTTATTGTTTGGACAACGTGGCAGATAAGCCAGAAACCAGGCGTGACCTCCCAAACTTTAAGGAAATAAGCGATGTGCATGAGTCTCGCTAGCTCCGCATAGGTCTCTGAAAAAACCCTACTCTACACATATCTATATTGTCAGTTATGGCAGGAAGAAATTGTCTGCCATGCCATGCTCTAAATGGTGGTCCATGCAGCTTCTTAGCATGGAGAATATCTCAAATCAAGAAATGCTCCATCAACTAGATCATCAAATCCACGCAGCTCTACGCAAGCAGCCATCTCCAACACGTACCAGAAAAAAAATAGGGTTTAACGCAGTCTCAAATCAATGCATCTCCACCAATATCAATGCAGTCTATCAGTCACACCATATTTTGCAGTCAACAAAAAAGGTTTACCTCCGTTCATAAATCGCTTTCAATATTCTTCACACACAGTCTTCAAAGTGGTGTAGCCTTCAGTAGCACGCTCAGGCTTTAGCAGTCTTTAATACACAGTCCACACTCAACGAAGAAATACAATGAAAGGGAAATCTCTGCCGTCACCATCAATAGAGAGCTCCGCGCTCTTCTCAGCTCCTCACACAGCTACAGTTCATAGAGAGCGCAATCACCACGTAGCAGTCTCAAATACACAGCAAATACCACTGACTTCAATGGAATCGCAGTAGCAAGATGGTGTTCAAGGGCAAGAAGAAAATTCAAAGGATGTCTCCAGCGTTAGGGTGAAAATACACTCATCACAGTTGATACTCAAGCATAAAACTAGGTCAAACAATATCGCAGCAGCCCATGCTATCTCCAACGCATGCAATGAATGCACTGGTAGGAGGGAAGAGTAGAGGGCAGACTGGCGATGGGCAGGCAGCCAGGCAGCCTGAAATAGATATGGCAGAACGAAGGTCTGGCAGGAAGGAGTTATGGCAGACAGCCCTGCTCTGATACCACTATTGGTAATAACTCCCGATTCAATATCCATTACATTGCTAACAACATTTATTTATACAGTTCATAGGACGGTTGTGTTTCACCTTCCGCCCAGCCTTTTCGGCTTCCTGACTATTCAGTTTTATTTATTTATTTACAATAATCCCTAACGGATTATATTCTAACACAAATGACAAAGAATATGTCCTCAACACCTTCTCTTGGATATATAAGGGTTCAGGATTGGGCTAGTGAATTGGAAACTTTTTCTTTATCATTGCAGGGAAGGATCTACTCTATGTATGGGTGTAGCTACCAAATCTTACCTTACACTTTTGGAATGAAAAAGCACTTAAGCCAATTGGGGATTCTTTGGTTACTTTCCAATATCCTACCCCAGAAATCCTCACTGATAAGATCAAGGATATTCCTAATATTGGCATTGTTGAGTACAAATGGAGGTCTTTCAAAGTTCAAAAAATATTACTCTAGTGTGTGTGGCTTTTGAGTAGGATCATGTTCTAGACTACAAGAAGATTCCTTCTAGATGCAAATTATTGCACAAAACTGGGCATATCTTTAAAAACTTCCTAATCAAGAAATCTACACATAATCATACAAAGAGGAACTTTGGATATCACATGGTGTCAACTCCAAATCTAACATTTATCCCTCGTCATAGTGAATTTCCATTCATGCTAAAAAATATGGAGGTGGCATTCCTGTTCTTGTCAAATCACAGCTCCCAGGGATTCAATATGCTAGTGGGGTGGTTTATTTGATCCATTAATTGAATTATTTCCTTATCAATACAAGTATAAAGGTCAAGGATTCTAGAAGTAGTGCTCCATATTTTCCACAAGGATGGCTCTTGGGCTCATGGAGAATGATGATCATTTTGGTATTTTTTTCCCATGTATTACAATTTAAGTCCCGCAAGAGGAATCATTGGGGAAACTATATGATAGGATATCGGATATTTTCTCATTTACTTAGCCCACATAGGCTAGCAGTTTAAGTGATCATTTGTTTGTCGAAAGCATTGCTCATAAATTCTTTGATACCCCCCTACTGACTTTCTAGGGCTGCTCAACAGTTAAAAGAAGGGGCCGAAAGAAGGTAAGGATACGGAAATCGCATTGCCAATGGTTATTTCTTCTTCTATGCCAGACCTTTTCTTGATTATCCCATCTCCATAGCTCAACAAAAAATCATCAAGGTAAGTCCAATTGGAGTAAATAAAGGTAAGAAAATATTCTACATTCCTCTTGAGTAATCACCATTGACCTCGTATACAAAGAATGTGAGGTTCCATAGCCTCATATAGTTATTCTGCATGTTACTGTCAAACCTCTCAAGGATGAAGTTGATTTGAAATATCTGATGATCTCAGTTTCCTACTTGTGAGGAGGTCTAGATATTCACACTTTATGTTTTATTTTGCTTATGTGATTAGATCATGTACATTGTAGACCTACATGGTCAGTAAATGATTAGGCAATCCCCCATAATTTTTGGCTATTGTAGAGGCTATATGCTTGAATAGTTAAAGGCTTAAAAAGCCAAATATGTTGGGATCAAATGCATACATGGTAACTACATGCAACTTTATAACATGCTATTTTTCTGAAATAACATGACATTTTTCATCAAAAAAGATATATAACATGCATGATAGAGAATAAAGAGTGAAACTTACAAGACAAACTAGAGGTGAAACTGCAGTCTTCTTCATCACCAATAAGAATTTTGGTATATTTCTATTGATAGAATTGGAAGATTTAAGATCCTTTAGTTACATATCAGGGAATATATCACCTGCCAATAATGGAAAATAAGCCATTACTCTCTTCTGGTAATGGAAAATGACACATTACTCTCTGTCCTTAATTTTTAGCAGATAAATACCTTGCTATGATTGACACAATTTCATATCTTACCAAGGGATGACAATTCCTCTTGAAAATGTTAACAAACCATAATGAAAAGATACAACTATGTCTTTATCATGGCCATATGATGGGGAATCTTGAGAATCAGAGGTTGGTACATTATTTTTCAAGCATTTTAGAAAGATTGTGAAATCTTAATTTTCCATCTGTTACATGATGCCTTTTTTGGGTCTGTCAGAGTGGAAAATCCTTTACAGCCAAGGGAATGCATGTGCTAGATCTTGTCGGTAGAGAGACCATGGATCTGCTAGCCATAGAGACATGCATTGATATTGAGAAAGATGATAGGGATACTGAGCAAGATGGGTGTGAGGAATAGTTCTTTGAAGAAGTAACTTTTGACTGATGCTTTTGGATTTATGGAGGTCTTGAGCAACTTTAAGTAAAGTGATTTCTTAGAGTCTTGTTATTTAATAGGCTATTGAGTGTCATCTAAAGGTCTGAATAATTTTGATATCTGCAGGAGTTGTAAGGTTTTCCAAATCATTATGCATTACTATGCAATAGAACAAAAGAAAAATTATTATGAGAAGAGAAGGATGCGTTTGATGGAATGCTCAATCAGGTCCAATAGATATTTACATTAAGTAATGAAAGAAATGGAGGTAACTTGGAATTCAACAAGGGTAGGAATGTTGAGAGTGCAGAAATGGGAAATGGAAATGAAATAAAAACCCTTTGTCAATCCAGTGTCAGCAAAGCAGCTGATATGGAAGCAAGGTAATTACATTTAGCTATGGGCACATCAATGCCCGATGTTGTTGTTCTGTAGTATGGTCACTGATTTGAGGCCTTGAACAATTTTTATTTATTTTTATTTTGTAGAATTATGGTGGAACTTGGTAGAGTTGCTCTTGATGAGGTAGTTCAGAAAACATTTGGTCATCTTGAGGCGATTAGAGCTGAAGGAGTGCATGTGAGATAAAATCCCAAGTAACTTAAGCTTGTCATAAATGCATTTACAAGCAGAAATTTTATCCTTCATTTTGTTACCATTTTCATGGTATTATATGATATTTACATAAAAGAACCTTATACTGTTCTGAATGTTTTTATGCTTTATTTCTGCAAAGGCTTTCAGAGCTGTGTTGTCTTGGGATATCTGAGCTCCTTCTTCTTGGCATATCTATCCTTTCAATGAGTCCTAAGACACAAAGTGACAAAATAATGGAAGATTCTCTGAAAATTGAATGGCCAGATGATTATATTTTGAAGGCAAAGTTTATCAGATCAAAATCATAGGCCATGACTGATGATATTGAGGCTGTTCCAAACAGTTTTACCACTGGTATGCAGACATTACATTCCTATAAGTATTTTACTATTAGGAAACCTGATTGTCCAACATGTCAAAAGCGTTCAAATGGAAAAAAAGTAACAACCAGTAGTTCTTTTCAGATTCATGATTATAATTCATAGAAGTATTTTTTTGCATATACTAGTATATATGATTTTATTCCAAAGTGGCCAGGTTGTATGGGTGTGGTTCATGTATGAATGTCATTGTGTTTTTATGGCATCTGGGTGTAGGGGTTATGGCATGTCACTAAAATATGTATGTATATATAGATAAAATCCATGAAATTTTTTGAGTGAATATAAATTGAATTTTCTAGAGTCCAGAGTCCAAGAAAGAAAAATTCATGAATTTTTTTGAGTATATATAGATATAGAGGGTGAAATATGATGGTTGTTGCCTTGATGCATGAACTACGTCATGAACACTTTGAGGCTGACAAGTTAAAAAGAACTGTTTATAATTTTATTTGTTTATATATTTGAAACAAAGACAAGGTAGGCATGTAGGAAATTTGGAATCTTAATGCTATTTGGTGGGTTTTTATTATACTAATGGTTGAGAATATAACATCACAATAGTTTGACGGGGAAAGGTGTTTTCATTGCAATGGTTGATTCTATTTGATAGATTTTGATTATACTGAAGGTTGAGTATAATATCACTGTGTTAGGAAACTATGTTCTAGTGGACTACGAACTTCACTTACCATAGGAGGCTTATGCACATAATAGGATTTCAATAATTTGTAGATATTTGAATATTCAAATGTTGAAAAACACTAATATCAAGGCCAATGATAATGTGTGAATGTGCCAAATCATTAGGGTGTAGGAAGGCAATTTCATGGACAAAGACTGGGAAACATCTCTACTTAGACACCATCCTTTGGGAAAATCCTATATAGTATAAATACAATCATCCTCTACAGAATCAACCTGGTATTGCCTCTGTTGAGAATTGTAATGTTCATCTTCTATTGTCATTGTGTGAAGGGCATAAAAGATGATTCTTCTTTTTAGTTCATCTTCTCTTGTTCCAACAAGGCCAGCTCATCAAGCGGCTTCCCCTAAGGTTTCACTTCCCTCTTCTCTTTTGATTTATGTTTATTTCATATTTGGGAAAGTAGGTTTATATAGATTTTCTCGCATACACAATTCATACATTTTACTTTTTTTTTGCACCAGCATTTCCAACCTGTGTTTGAGTGCATTTGTTACACTTTTGCACCAAATCATACATAGCGAAATGGCGACTCCACAGCTAAAGAAAGATCTATTATTTCTTCTTTTGGACGTTGGATTTGAGACTTTCTTAAATCATTCATTAGTTTCAATAGTTTTCATGTCATTCACTAACCACATGACATATAGGTGTGAACTCCTTCATAGATTGCACTATGTATGCAGGTTTCTACCCGTGTAGTCGAGCATAATTATTTTGTGGATTCATTGATTAGATTTCCTGTTGAAATCCATTTCCTGGTTTACAGATGAGTTTTACTTTTCTTAGGTACTAAATAGTTGCATATTTATCCATTCAAGTTTAATTTCAACCAATTCTTAAATTGAATTTGTTAGATTAGATTTTCCTATTTTGCACATGATCTTGGTTATTGTTGTTAGACGTTGAACAAGATAAATAATTTGCTTCATTGTTTTTCTACTTTACAAGTGATATTTTTTATTGTTCTTTGGAGGAGTGACCTTAACTTATAAGTGGGCCATTGATTATTAAGAGCCTGCTACTGAGGATTTTCCATTCAGTATGAAGAGCGTGATGTTGAGGCTTTCAAGCTGCCAAGTGTGGTTTTGAAGCTTCTAACGTGAGATCTAAGTATGGTTTAGTGCTGAGTATGGTTTTGAAGATGTTGATGTGGGATCTAAGTATGGTTTTGCATCCAAGTGCAAGTATGATGTTTGAGCCATTGTAATATTTTGAAAAGTGATGATTTTCCCATAAAGTTATATGGAAATTAATATGAGTTTTTGAGAAAACTCATATTTATTATAATACTTTCGACATTTCATATAATATAATTTGTGGTTTAAAACTTATATAAATGGTTGTACTTTATATTATGTACTAATGTTGTAATTATTAACTAATTAATGTGAAATTGCATGATTTACATGTGTATTAGATATTATTTACAAGTGTTGTAATTAATTATAATGTGACATTGCATAATTCACATGTGTATTAGATGAGAATAAATGTATGATTCTTTTTTTAATTTAAACATGATATCATATTAAAAATTTATATTGATTAATAATGGACACAATTCAAATTACTAAAATATAATGACCTGTTATAGCTCAAAATGACACATCTCTCCCTATCACCACTTTCCCATGATTATGTCGCATGTCGACACTTACATGATGACACTTCATGAAAAGTCACTGAAAAAACACCTAACTTGGAGGACCCATATCTTGTGTTCTGTAACTCTGTTTGATCTCATCTCTTAACCATTGGAAATATTTTTATGTTAGCTAAAACTTTCGGGAAGACACCAAAGTCTGAAAATGCCAAGAAATACCCCAAAAATGAGTTTTGTGTGTGTACGCGACTTTCCTTAAGGCAAACCAACGTACGTACGTGATTTGATCTATATAATACCCACGTACGTATGCGACTTGATATATATAATATCCACATATGCCTTATGTATGCAACTTTCTATATTGTCAACCTGCGTATGATACGTGACGTTTTTGCATTGCAAACCGCGTGTATTCCTCATGTACGCGACTGTTGTTTATGCAACCCGTGTACGCCTCCTAAAAATGTCAAAAAACATGTCTTTTGAAATTTGGGTAGTTTTGGTAGTTATGCAACTGACTCCTTCAATTGTAACTACTTTGTATTCACCCCTAACTCTTCCTTAAGCATATACATAGACGTAGGGAGGTCCATGAGAGGAGACTTGAATCTTGGCATAGTTATGCTGGAGGAATTGGAGCTCTCTTTGCCCACACCTTTGCCCTAGAAGCATTCTCCTTGTTTTGCAAAGCTTGAAGAATGAGTTCCTTGGAGAAGAGAAGCAACAGAACCAGATCAAGGTTTCGTGAGGTACCGAACTTGAAGAGAAGGTAAACTTGTACTTGTTTTCAATATTAATAAAGATGTGATGTCCTTCTTCTTCCCAAATCATTGTTCAATATGTGATTGAATCTCTGTTTATGACCATATTATGATGTTAATTAGATTATTATTTCATGTTTATTTGATTATCATTTCTTTATATGTGGTCATATTGGTTTGAGGAAGGTATAATTCGTTTTGCAGGTCTCTTGAAGCAAGAGGAGCAAGAAGAGGATTGAAGAGCTGCTTGGATCAACCTTCGTTTGGCTAAGGTATGAACCATTCCAATCTCTAAAACTTTCTTATATATTCTTTCTGAACATTATACATCCACCTTTCAACCCCAGTACGTTGATGGCCTCTTAAACCCTAGCCATATGATACTTTCCTTTACAACAAAATTGGTGACTCTACTAGGGATAACCTTGTCTGTTTGGGGTTTCTCTATCTTTCTTTCAGTATTTTACATTGTTTTAGGTCCTTCTTTCCATTTAGGAACAATTTATAATTCTTATATCACACTTCCCCTACCTTCCTAAGGAAATTTTTGACCTTTGTTGGGAGTTTTTCCACCCATACACGACTTGCAGACTAAATAGTCGCATGTCTGGTTTGGTAGACACAACTATCTATACTGTAAACCTGCGTATGATATGTGACTTGTTAGTAATACAACCCACATGTGCTTGTACACACAACTTGTTATATTGTCAACTCGCGTATGACATGTGACCTGTCAGTAGTACAACCCGTGTGTGCCCCTAAAACAAGGTTTTTTCCTCTTTTGTGGTCTTTCTTCTATTTGAAGGTTGTTTGGTAGGTATTTTGGTGTCCTCTACAGGTACATGACTCCAGGGAGTTAGTTCCATCCCTTTTGGTTGTTCTTTATCTATGTGGTAATAGCATTAAGGTTTGCTCTTTGCTCTTTCCCCCACCTCCTTTGCTCGGTATGATTTTTGGCTTATGTTTATGGTCAGCCTCTGTTAGTGAGCTTTTTCTGGGTTCAGAAGCTTGTTGGTACTTGTTTCCTTCTTCTTTTGTTGGTTAACTTCACCATGCCAAAGTAGTTGACTTGTTTCTTATGCATTCCTTCTTTCCAAGTAAGATCTATACTGACTTTAGTTCATTCTAGTGTTTGTTTGGTGGTTGTATAGCAAAGTTCCTTTTGTTGTGTTCTTCTTATATGCATACTTTGCTTTGTACATAGTTTTTATTTTGCATTTATAAAATAAAATAAAAAGAAAATATACTTGGTTTTGCTGCTTTCCCCCCCACCTCCTTCTTTGGATTGACCTTGTTGGACAAGGTACTGAGCAGCCTCTGTTTGTAGGTTTAGATTGATACTTGGGACTTCTTGACCTTTGTTTATGTCAATCTTATTGCTCAGTCTCTTCATTCCAAAGTTGTTGTCTTGTTTACTTTTGTGAGCCTTCCTTTCTAGAGAGGTTGATATACAACTTTAGGGAAACCTAGGGTTTGTTTGTGGGGCGTAGAGTAGTTGTCTATTTTCTTTGCTTACAGTTACTCGCTTGCATTAGTTGATAGGTTGTTTTCTCTTTTGCATTTATAAAAGAAAAAGAGAAAAAACACATGTTTGCTTTATATGCATGTAGATTAGTTTTTTAGTCTAGATTGCATGGCATATCATTTTTTTTGAAAAATAAAAATAAAAATAAATGGTTCTTTTGTGGCTTTCAAGTTTCTATTTGAAAAATAAAGAGAATAGTTTTTTATTTTTGCATTTCATATCTCTTAGCTTAGTCATTTTGTTTCAACTTTGAGTCAAAACACCACATAAGTTTCACGCCATTTACCCTCTGACTAAAAACAACCTTTAAAATAAACGATATAATTTAAAAATTATTAGTAAGTTTTATTGTATAGGGTCATACACCTACTAGCTCAGGCTAGACTTGTGGATTAGGGAGTTTTAACTCTCCACAAGTATTTAAATCTCAGACGTAGTTGGCCAATCACTAGGTAAACCCTTTTCTATGTTGATTGTATCTAGGAAGATCCTCTCAATTTGGAGTTAAGCATGAGGCCACATGGAGGCTTGGACTGAGGAGATAACCCTCTGATTCTTTGTGAAAGCGTAGACCAAGTTTTTTATGCATTTGGGGATTCTATCTTAGACAGGGTTTCGGGCTTTGCTACCATGCCCATGTGTACGAACCAGGCTTGTGACTATCCCCCCAGACTGTCAATATAGTTAAGGTAGACTTTAGTCTCTTTGACATCTAGGGTTCATACACAGGTACACCGGAAGGCTATTTCTAGTTGACCTTGGGCGGGCTTGGAAGGTAACCCCGGTAGAAGGTGTGGGAGGGCGGTGGGTGATTCCTCTGCTTATGCCTAAGAACATCTATAGGGACGCCAAGTAACTGTCTATCAGCTTTCTTTTGGAAAGTGTAACTTATACCTATTTGTCTGTTTGGCTTTAGGAATTTTTAGTGAGTGTTGTGTGGTTTGTCTGTACTTAGTGTGCCTTTAGGTGTGTGCTTTGTAATTTTTATTGCCTATCAACCTCAGACTTTGTCTCCTGGTTTGAAACTATGGCTAACACCCCTTCAAACACCAACCAAGAGATCCCCATGCTGGGAACTCCTTGTACTATTCCTCTCACGGGGAATGTTGGTGTTCCCTTGATGGCCACCCTAAATCTACCTGGATTCACCGTAGGGCTACCAGTGTGGTTGTTTTCCACTCCAATCATTCTGAATGCTCCTGATGCTTCTCAAGTAAGCTCCTTATATCAAGGGCATCAAAACATTGCTTCCCCTTCACCTGTAGTTGATTCTCCTCCTCCTTCTACCTCATGCAGTGAAAGTACTAATACTAGTAATCGTCAGTCTAAAAGGAGTAAAATAAGGAGGAATAGGAAGAAGGCACATAAGAAAGGGGGCACCCATTCAACCTCTACAAGTCAAGTTGAACCTCACCACCTAGACTCTGTAGTTCATGCTGGGGACACCTATCCAACCTTTGCAGGTCATGTTGGATCTAAGCACTCAACCTCTGCAAGTCAAGTTGATCCTCACCATCCAGCCTCTATTGATCATGCTGGTGGGATCCTTCCAACCTTTCCAGGTCATGTCGGATCCAGTCACTCAACCTATGTAATTCATGATGGGGGCACCTATCCAACCTCTGCAGGTCATGTTGGATCTAAGCACTCAACCTCTGCAAGTCAAGTTGATCTTCACCATCCAACATCTGAAGTTCATGTTGGTGGGATCCTTCCACCTTTCCAAGTCACATCGAATCTAGTCACTAAGCATGTATAGTTCATGCTGAAGACACCCATTCAACCTATGTTGTTCAAGTTGAACCTCCCCATCCAACCCCTGTAATTCATGTTGGATCCATCCACCCAGCCTTTGTTGTTCATGCTAGGGGCACACACTCAACTGCTGCAAAGCATGTTGATCCTAACCATTCAACCTCTGTATTTCTTGTTGGTGGTGCTCGTCCAACCTTTGCAAGTCATGTTGGACCCAGTCTCTCAGCCTTTGTAATTCATGTTGGGGGCAGTCTCTCAGCCTTTGCAAGTCATCCTGGGGGCAGTCTCTCAGCCTGTGTTGTTCATGCTAAAGACAATCTGTCGGCCACTGTGAGTCATGTTGACACTGTTGAAAAGACTAACCGTTCAAAACACAAGCCCAAGTTTCCTTGTAAGCTTTGTGAGGGAGACCAACTTACTTATAAATGCCTTTCTATTGTGGAGGTGCGAAGAGTTTGGTTTCATGGTCATCCCATTTTTGAACATTCTAAAGCTTTTCAACAACCAACCTCTCTTAGTTAGGTTGGACCCAGTCACCCGGCCTTTGGTTTTCATGCTGGGGGAAAACTCTCATCCTCTCTAGATCATGTTGAGAGAAAACAGTCATCCACTACTAGTCATGTTGACACTATTGAGAAAACAGGGTGTTTGAAGTGCAATCTTAAGTTCCCTTGTAAGCTATGTGAGGGAGATCATCTTACTCACCAGTGCCCTGCTATCGCAGAGGTCTAAAGAGTATGGTCAAAGACTAAAAATTTTCCTTCTCCTGAACAACCTATAGTTTCTCAACAACCTACTCAACCTTTGGTTGATCAAGTGGTCGAACTAATCTTAGATTTGGTCGATCCCACTCTTCTTTCGGAGAGTGATCCTGATGTGATTGAACCAATGTCATATTTGGTCAATCCCACTCTCCCTTCAGAGAGTGACTTTGACAAAGCGGTTGAATTGATTTCAGTATCGATCAATCCCACTCTTCATTTAGAGAGTGAAGTGTCTGCTAGTCACATTTTCTTTACTTCCAGTTCAGAACTTACTAAACAAGGGGGCATTGAACTCGCTTCGGATCAACCCCCACCAAGCTCTCGGATTGCTTCCTTTGATTGGGATAGCCTAGTTGAGCTGCGCCTTCCTTCTGATGCACCCTTCCAAATAAAGGTCAAAGTTGAATCATACACGATTGCTCATTGTATTGTTGATGAAGGAGCCTTAGTTAGTATCTTGTCTTCTCGTGCTTGGCGAGGCATGGGATCTCCTAGCCTTGTGTCGAGTGCTAGTCAGTTACTGGCATTTGATAGAAGAAATTGTATAGCCTTGGGAATTCTTGCTCAAACACCTGTTACTTTGGGTGGGAAGACTGTCTTAGTTGACTTCATGGTAATAGAAGACCCCTTGGACTTCAATATGCTCCTTGGACGTGATTATGTCTATGCCACGCAAGCTGTGGTGTCAACATTTTTTCATGTGATGTACTTTAATCATGGAGAAGAAATTGTCACTATCGATCAGTTGGATTTTTTTGATCCATCTCTTGACCCAACTAGAGACCAGGTCTTTCCTTTATTGGTTCCCAGTGTTTCTATAGACACTACCCCACATGTGAGCTATGTGGCCTCTTGTCCTTTGCATTCAATTGCTACTGAGAAGCGACCTCTTTTTTCATGCTTTCCTTCTCGGGACTTGGTCCCAATAGTTGACCAGGTGAGTCATCCTATACAGACCATGGAGCTTGCTCTCCACTCTGTCGATCCATTTGAAATTTTAGACATGTGTGCTATCTCGGATGATCTCCTTCCTTCGGATGAAGTCTTCCTAGAGTCTTTGATACAGTTTGACCTTCTTTTGGATGTTGGTTTAGTTGTGACTAAGTCTAACCCTGATTTGCTTAGTAAGCCTGATTTTCTCATGGATCAGTCTTCTTATGATGGTTTTGTTGAGTCTTTTGACTCTTCCTTCGAACAGCAAGTTAGGGATCCTGATGAGTTTGATTTTTCTTCTGAATTTTTCAACTCCTATGATATTGAGTTTGTTCCTGTAGACACTATATCCGTTGTTGATTTTTGTTTTCCTTCTGAGGTCGATCTTATTGATTATAAACCCTTGGATCTTGGCACTATAGAGTCATATTTTGTTGATTCTACCTTGACTACATCTTTTTTAGAAGATAGCAAAGTCACATGTGTTTCTGCCAAAGTGACTCGCATCGGATCTTTTCTTTTGAATATGATCCTGCTGTTGTTGTTTCTTGGAGACAGGATTTGTAGTTGGATTCACAACTGTTTATTGGCCTCATCTTGTTGTTCAAGCTGTAAATGCATTTGAATGTTCCCTGATCGCGCTTATGAGCCTGATGTCGGCTTCCATGCTTTTAGCTGGTTGTATAATCCCTCATCTTTATTCTCATCATCGATAAGCCTTGTATCATTTTGCCTTTGCAACTTGAAACCTTTTACCTTGAGGAGACGTTTCCTGAGTGTCCTTATCTTGTTCGCTTTCCTTTCATTATGCATATGTTTGTTCCTTGCACTTGGAACTAGTTTCGCCTGTCTATGACACTCGTCTCCTCGCATTTAGAGCATTCTTTCTGCTCTCCTTCGAGCTCGTTAAAAACAGTAAGGATGCCACGAGTTGACTTTTCTGGACTCGTTAAAACTTCACGGGAAAGATATTGAGTTTATTTAGGCCCAGGTCTGACTCCTCAAAATAGACTTGACTGCCGAGTAAGCTTGTCCATTCAGGCTCGTTAAGAATATGTGAATGGGCATCCACATTGGTGGTAGGTTATCTCTTTCTTGGACCATGTGGAATAATATGAGAAAGGAATAATCTCTTTTCTTTGGAATTGAGAAGAGTATTCTCAGGCATAGGTTTATCTCTTTTCTGGACTTGAGGGACTAAATTTATGGAAAAGGAACCCCCGGTATGAGCTTAGTTTTCTCTTTTTTTTCGTGCTCTAGACCAAAACATGAAAAATATTTTGATTGTACTTTATGTCTTTTTCATTCTCGTTAAACCCTAAAGAACAAAGCATCGAGTTTATTGTTGTAATCCCCATTCCTCATAATCAAATGGATCTTTCCGAGTGATCTTGCCTTCCTTCACACTCATAAACCTCAGGCTATATGCTGCTTTTGAAGGAGCATTAGGTAGGTGGTAATTTAACCTTTTTTGGACCTTCTTGACTAAGTATGAAAAAGGTGTGCCTTTTCTTCTTCAGAAGTTAAGAGAGTTCTTCTTTGGTATGTTTTATACTTTTTCGACCTCAGGAGACTAAATTGTATGAAAAAGCACCCCCTTGGAGTCTTCTTTGGAGTTTTCAGACTCTCTAAACTATGAAAACATTGTCGAGCATGTACTAGTTCATGCTCATAAAATCCACGAATCAGTGCTTTATCAAGCATTCTTCTTTATTTTCTTCAAGCTTGAAAAAAATGAAGATGGTCCCGAGTTTGCTTTCTTGGAATCGTTAAACCTTTACAATAAAGAGGGGAAGGGAATTTCATTCACATGTTTTTTACATCATGGAAGAAAGTCTTGTTTCCTTGAAAAAAGCACCGGTTTTGAGTCTATCAACAGTTGGGTCCTAGTATTTTGATCTTATCCCGATTCAAAGTTTCTTACTCCTCCAGTTGGTATCTTTTCCAATTATATGGGGAATCTGTCAATGTCTCCTACATTGCAGATTTGTTTCATTGGTCTTTTTGTGTCAAAAGCTTCCTAAGTCACTTTTGTGTCGTGCTCACTATTCAAGGATTAAACCTTTGTCGGCAATTCTACAGTTCCCTTGACCTTTTGTGTTGTCCATTCCCTGGTATCAGTTCATTACATCATGTCTTCAGCGTTTATTGTCATGAAATCAGTACCAATTCTGGATCCAATTAGTCTTTGACTTACCTCATGTTGGATGATGAAGGATGCCTTAATGCCTTTCTTCCAATAGATCTATTCCTATCAACTGCAACACATCTTGCTCTGGGAATGAGATTTTGAGTTTTATGATAGTACCTTGGCGATTGTAGTCATTAGTGGCAATTTCCCTCGTTATTGGGTAGTGGGAATACCTTAATGTCTCCTACTCAATGGATTCTTCAAGTGTTCTACTTCAAGTCCTTGTAATCACACTTGTTAGAATGTACTAGGTACCTTGGGGACCATTTTCATTAATGATGGTTTCCCTTGCGTTTGTTAACAGTTCTCATTATTGACTGGTAATCAAATGGTTTCCTCCATGTTCGACTTCAACTCTTTTATTCGCATGGTTAGGAGTCGTACCTTTTGGGCGGTTTGGATTGAAGACCTTGGGTTGACAATAGCATCGTCACTTTTGCTATTACCCAAGTTGCACAAGACCTTGTTACATTTCATGTGACATTTTGCTGAGACATAGATCCACCTTCTATTTTTTGTGGCTATGATCGATTGTCGAGTATGGATCCACCTTGTTCATTTGTGGCCATGACTCCTTTAGATTTGATATGGCGCCTTTTTCCATATTGAGCAACCATGATAGTTTCATCAGTTATACATATGTTGGATCTGTCTGTATATTTATGGTGATGTTTTGTATATGGACTTGTATGTCCCAGAGATCAGTTTTTTCTGACATTTATCTCTCTTTCAGGTACCTTTGTTCGAGCCTTTTGATCTTGGATTCTCTGCTCTCTCCATACTCAGCTGTTTCCTTTATAATGTATTTCAGCTATCTTCTTCCCCTCTAACCTCATGCATTAGGGGGAATCTTATATAGCTCAAAATGACACATCTCTTCCTATGACCACGTTCCCATGATTCCGTCGCATGTCGACACTTCCATGATGACACTTCATGAAAAGTCACTGAAAGTCACTGAAAAAATAACTAACTTGGAGGACCCATATATTGATTTTGGTAACTCCATTTGACCTCATCTTTCCACCATTGGAAGTATATTTCCGTTAGCTAAAACTTTCTAGAAGACACCAAAGTCTGAAAATGCCTAGAAATACCCTAAAAATGAGTTTTTTGTGTGTACGTGACTTTCCCTAAGGCAAACCCGTGTACGTACGCGACTTGCTATATATAATATCCACGTATTCCTTATGTACATTAATTTATATATTTTCAACCCGCGTGTATTCCTCATGTACATGACTGTTGTTTATGCAACCCGCGTACGCCTCCTAAAAATGTCAAAAAACGTGTCTTTTGAAATTCGGGTAGTTTGGGTAGTTATGCAACTAACTCCTTCAGTTGTACCTACTTTGTCTTCGCCCCTAACTCTTCCTTGAGCATATAAATAGAGGTAGGGAGGTCCATGAGAGGAGACTTGAATCTTGGCATAGTTATGCTGGAGGAATTGGAGCTCTCTTTGCCCACACCTTTTCCCTAGAAGCATTCTCCTTGTGTTGCAGAGCTTGGAGGCTGAGTTCCTTGGAGAATAGAAGCAGCAAAACCAGATCAAGGTTTCGTGAGGTGCCAAACTTGAAGAGAAGGTATACTTGTACTTGTTTTCAAGATTAATAAAGATGTGATGTCCTTCTTCTTCCCAAATCATTGTTCAATGTGTGATTGAATCTCTGTTTATGATCATATTATGATGTTAATCATATTATTATTTCAGGTTTATTTGATTATCATTTCTTTATATGTGGTCATATTGGTTTGAGGAAGGTATAATTTGTTTTGCGGGTCTCTTGGAGCAAGAGGATCAAGAAGAGGATTGAAGGGCTGTTTGGATCAGCCTTCGTTTGGCTAAGGTATGAACCATTCCATTCTCTGAAACTTGCTTATATATGCTTGTTGAACATTATACATCCACCTTTCAACCCCAGTACGTTGATGGCCTCTTAAACCCTAGCCATAGGATACTTTCCTTTATAACATGACCACACATAAAGCGACTAAAAATGACTAAATTAGTTACCAATAAATGAGATTAATGACCAAAATTTGCAAATAAAATGACCAATAATTGAGAGATACGTGACTAAACAATGAGATATAAATTACCAAAAAAATGACCAAAATTTGCATATCAATGACCAAAAATCAGTTTTGGTGGCTAATTTACGGTCTTTTATTCCGTGACCAAATTTGATCATATTATAGCTTGTCATGTGGTCATTAATTTGGTCATATATTTGGTCATTGATTCAAATATATGACCAAATTAATGACCAACCAACAAGCTATAAATGACCAAAAATAAAAATGAGCATTTTTGTTCACATAATAAAAGACCACAAATTAGCCACCAACGATCGCCAAACCAAAAGTGGTCATTGATATACGGATTTTGGTCATTTGTTTGGTCACTAATATCTCATTTTCCACTAGAGAAACATAGGTTAAATAATCAAAAGTTGGGTATGTTGTGCAATGTTTGGGTAATTAAGTAATAAAGCCACCTGGACATAAATATGGACCAAGATAATAAATAAAAAGTTCTAAAGTGCTATGATTGTCCCCATTCCCCCTCACATTGTGGATGTATTCCTCCCATTATTTTGTTTGTCTCTTATGTGCCATTTCATTTCATTAATTAATTATTTACAAAATAATAATAATGTATCTAAGTCATTAAAGACCCTTGTTCTAGAACCATGTTCCACAATAATAAATAATTACAAATTAGATGTGTTTATGGCTTAACACATGGTGCATTACATCCCCTCCCCATTAAACCACGCATCTCCCTCGATGCATAATAAATACATGCTTTTACAACTTTGAAAAGGATCTATACCTTCAATTTTCAAGCAATCCTTCTCCGAACTCCTCTTATGAGAAGTCATAATACTTCCCATTACTGCTTTCCTTTATGTCTCCACTACCTATGGGATGTGACTCCTTTCACCTATACCATTCCTTAGGATGTATCCTTTCCATTTCTTAGATTCCTATGTGATAAACAAGACTAGCAGCAAGGGTTAATATTCAATCCCCATTATAGGGCCTTCAAATCTCAAGAAAGATACATTCACCTAAAAATCATATTTCAATCAACCATATCGTTAACATTGAGTCTACAAATATATGATACATGATATAAGAGTATTCTTTAAAAACTAAACCATGAACACAAAGATAGCATAAATAAGTCATCATGGAACACATACAGAATACAACAACATGAATAGCACATGAGGGAATACTTATCTCGAATTTGAGCAACTAGATTTAATGGGAAAATGTTCATCCCAGAAGAAGACGATAAACAACTTAGCAACTCTCAGGGCTATCTCTTCCAATGACCACAATGCTTCCCACTGCTACTTTCCTATTTGTATCCACTTCCTATCAGGTCACCATCCCATTTCATGGCTTCCTATGGAAGAACTTGGACTAGTAGAGGGATATAATGGAAGGAAAGGGGTGAAAATACACAAGAGTACGTCTATTGAAATGGATATTAGAATTATTTCTAATTAAATATAGGAACTCAATGCCAACATCTAGCCATGTTCTTCAACAAAGATACTTGAAATGGAGATGCTTCTTCAACAAGGATTCCTTTTCACATTCCCAATAGACAGATGGTTAGTAGTAAACATATATATTATTCAATAATATTCATAAAATGCATTTTCAATACTTTAGAGGAACATGAAATAAATTCCATTTCACCCTAACTCACTTATGATGCATGAAATCAATCAAAAGGAACATGAATTAAATCTCATGAAATCACAACATGAAAATAAATTCCATAACGTGCATGTAACAACACATTAGTTCTAGGGTACATTTGAACAATATAAAAATGTTAATGTATGCATTATTGATCCTTGTACAAACATATTATGTCTTGTAGGTACCAATGGAAAGACCAACAATCTCAATATAGGAACTATAACTCAACAAGACCTTTACCACATCTCAAGAACATGTGTAACAGTACTTGACTTATTAAAGAAAATAGATGTGTAAGTTCTAGAATCCACCCGAATGTAGGTGCAGATATACCATTTCGGTCATGCGCTACCCTAACATGGGAAATGGTGTCACTAGGACAAAGGGGAGCTAGAAATTTATTCTGGATTTCTCCTTATTGACTGGACATCAAGTCCATATCCATCCCAATCAATAAAATGAAATGCATCAAGTACACATTGCTTCTACAAAGATACATGAAATGCATCATGCATATGCTCTATTAAGAAATTACATGTAAATTTGCATCCAATCAATCAAACACATGAGATGCATTATCAAGATTCTTTTACATTATTTTTAACTCAATTACTTTTCCTACAAGGATGCATGAAATATCACCAAGATATTTTTCCAATAAGTTGCATGAACTATATCTATCATATTTTACAAATATTTCTTTCAACTAAGGTATTTGATATACCACAAGGATACGCTAGCAAGATTCTTTCAGTAAAGATCATAAGGATATTGTTTTTCAACAAGATCAGCTGCATAGTTTTCACTGCAAAGAACTTGTTCACATTCTACATGATTAGTATTGTATACATATATGAAGACATGAAGTACATATTCAACAAAGGTACCTAAATAATACTTTAATTAGTCACATAGTTATTACATACTTTTCAACAAAAGTATATGAAATACCACAAAGATACTACTTGGATACATTTCAATATATACCACAAAATGCATTTCTAATGAAGATCAGAAATATACTTTTCTATCCAAGATCACGAAGGTCATCTAAATGTTGATGTATTTGTAAATTTGGAATGTATTCATCCATATATCTTATGTATTGTTGTTATCAACCCAAATGGCACTTCTCCATCCGAGTGCCAACACTTCATATATTGGCACACAAACGGACACTTATGGATTGAAGGTCACCTAAAGACTATAGATGGGCATGACATGAGATGCATTCACTATCCAACCAGATTTCCATTTCACATTTGCATATGTTGAATGTTGTATGCGACTATCTGCACAGCAAATCGCGTACATACGGGACTATCTCCACAGCATCCCGTGCACTGTACACGAGTATCTTCATTACAACCTTCATATAGATCTGTACGCGGGTTTCCCTTATAGCAACTCCCGTGTCATATGCAGGTTGCCAGTATCAATACTTGCATACACATCCATTCGACATTAAAAATAATAAAACACGATTAATGGAGATTTGTTGAGCCCTAATCATTAACTATCTCAACTGTTTCAACCTCCTCAAGCTTTGAAATTGCTCTATTTCCTAAAGTATAAATAGAGGCCTTGGGGAGGGAATTAATCAATCAATATTGGAGAGAAAAGTTATGCTGGTGGTATATCTTTAGAAGTCTTTGGAGTAGTAGAACTCAGAATCCTTTGGCTGCAGAGGAGTCCTTGTTTCAGGCGTTGGGTTGTACACTTATCTCATTCACTATTGTTAATAAAGAGAATTCTTCTTTCAACTTTGTGTTGAGTCTCTTTCATGTATCATTGTTTGATGAATATTTTTTATTAAGCACTCTATATATTGTTCATCTAACTTGTTATATATACATGTATAAGATTGTACTTGGAGAATTGTCTCTTTACAGGTAAAGGAGGTGCATCCCTGAAAGCTTTGGAGAGGAGCAAAGTAGGAGAAGACAAATCTTGGATCAACCGTTTTTAATTGAGTGAGTCCACCATATATTTCTATTTCCTTTCTGTACTTTAAAGCTGATTTTATGCAAGTTTTATAAGTACGTTGTTAACCCCAGACCCTCGGTTACAAGGGTTTTTATTCTTGAACAACAATTGTACCCTGATGTTTATTCTGGGACATGTCTATAATGTATTTGAGCCATGTCATTCCCCAATGTTCCTATCGGGATTTTAAATAATGTAAACAACTCATTTCAAGTCATTGAGATTAACCCTCCATTGTAATTCGGGGAAATAGTCCCCACAATTGTGTCAAGGTTAACCCTCCTTGTTGATCGGAGGGAAAAGTCCCCACAAGTTGTGGAGCACTAGGGTTATTAGACTCACCTAAAGATGTTGTCTCTAGTAAGTAATTGTTAATGGAGGCTGACATGTTGGAGTGGACATTAAGTGAATGAAAGAATATAAATAGAGAGTGAGACTCTCTATTTAACAAACACACACTCACTCACTGAGGCGCATGAGTGAGAGAGAAGAAGTTGGGATCAAAGTGAGAGACTACTACTGTCGGGAGATCATCTTTATGTTTTCATGTTTTACTTTTGGTGCTTATTCTATCTCTAAGGCAGTTGTAGGGTTTTCTCCTTTATGGTTCTCTGAGGAAAATTCTTTGTGTCTCTTGTCTCTTATGTTTATCATTGTGCATGTTATTCTCTTAGATAAGATCCTAAGATAATGCTAGCTTAGAATGATAAAAATCTAACATGGTATCAGAGCTAACCTGATAAGAAGACATCGTGCATATTCAGAAGCCAGGGATTCTTACTTTTTGGTTCTCTCTTCAAAACCCATCAGTAAAAGTATGCTAGGATGACTCTCCATTGAAGGTCACATATTTCTATCGAACCAGAATTCGATTCCGAGCATTTTCAATTTTTGGTGCTGGAAATTAGGGCTTCTTACATAAGAGGAATTTTTGAGTGAGGGTAGAATAGTATTTATCTCCTCATCAAAATATAAATTTAGAGACCTGGGTTGAGATTTTTGGTTGTGTATAACTCCAAGAAATTCAAACCCTAGTTTGACCCGTGCCAAAAAAACCTTAAAATACTAAAAATGATAGGTTTTCGTAAATTCATTATATATCAATATTGGAGAAGTGTCGAGATCTAAAACTTTCACATGCCAAATATAAATTTTCATGCTATGTCAAAAATTCATCCTTAGATTCTCTATATTCTAGGAGATATGATCCCTCCACGTTAGGGTTCCAGCCTCTTCCACGATTCATCCCTAAACAGGAAACTTGGGGAGAATTTCTATATCTCAGGATGAAAAGGTCCAAATGAAATTTATGAAGCTGTTCTGAATAGGTCATGGACTTTACCTTTTGTGGTATAAATTTTAGACCCCAAAAATGAAACAGTGACACGTGGCAGTCCATACAACTTCGCAATGTTGAACAGTCTTCAAACAGGTAACCTTGGGAAAACGATCATAAGTCCCAATGGGTAAAACCAATTCTAATGAAACATGTAGTTTTCGAACATGGATAGGTGAGGCTACCTCAGTACAATTTTTCAGACACAGAGGAGCATTAATTTTGGATATACCGTAGAAACAGCATCAGGCATTTCTGCACAAGAAATTGGAAAACTAGGGCTTCCTGTTTCGGGAGCTTTCCTCCACTATTTTCAGAAAAGGAGTACATTGGAAAACTCAACTTGAAGAGCTATATTTGTCTATACAATCAGATCTGAAAGATTCCAAGTTTTTAAAATTAGGGTTTCTCTAACAAACCCTAGAACAACCACCTCTGAAACCAGGACGTACACCTCAAATCGGTAAGATCTAATCTTTTGCTATTTTCATTTGAGGTTGTCATTTCAAAGTGATCTATCACATAAGCTTGATGATAGCTTGGTGAAGTTGACAACATATAAGCATGGAAGTATATGATCGCTCTGAAAAAAATGAATTGGACACCTACACAAGTAAAGAGGTTCTAGTTCCAGAGGGATATGAGGCTAAAATGCTTACACCAGAAGAACTTGGTCAAGGCCAAGAATATCATTGCTGATTCAATCATGAATCACATTATACCACAAGTGTCTTCCCTAAAGACACCAAAATATATGGTTGATTCCTTGGCCAATATATTTCAAGGGAAGAACATAAATCAGAATATGAATTTGAGAAAATAGTTGAAGAATGTGAATATCCATAATGCAGAGACCATACAGTCATACTCTATGAGGGTCTCTCAAATCAAATAACAACTTGTAGCAGTAAAAGAATAAGTGAAGAATATAGAAGTGGTGATAATCACCTTGAATGGCCTCCCAAGATCATAGGATTCATTCATTCAAGGAATGTATGCTAGAAGGAAGTGATTACTTTCAGCAAAATCTGGGAAGAGCACACACAAGAAGAAGCTCGACTCATAATAAGAGAAAAGAAGATGGGAGAAACTGAAGATCAAGCTCTCACCATCCAAAGAATATACCTCAAGTGATGAGGAATATGAAGAACTCAACTCCTGAAGAACCTCTTATCCATCTTAGCATTTGGATAAGAAACGATTCTATTATGAATGAAGAAGATGATGAAGCTGAAGGCTATTATCATTTCATGATATTGTTTTTGTTATGCATTTGTTTATATTCAGTTGATGTATTATGCATGATAGAATGTTTGCATACTACTAATACGCATGTGTTGGGTAAGTAGCTCATGGTGTTATACAACTCTCCATTGCTACTTATCTAGAATGAAACCTCTTTGTTGACATATTGGATTAGTGCACAATCTTAATTTTGTCCTGGTAGAGATGGAAGGCATCTAGAAATTTTCCATGAGATATGGATGAATGTTGTATTGGCTAAACTAGTTGCATGATCATATATTTATGCATAAGAATTTTCCATTATGAATATGCCTTATGAAATGTTTCTAACCACACAAATTCATTTGAATTGTAGGAAAGATCGCGTAAAATCACCTACAAGCAAAGAAGGATGAGACTTGTTCTGAAGAACAAGTGATGAAAGTTAAAGATAGAGGATCTTGGTATCTAGTGATCCTAGATGGATACATAGAATATTAGTAATAGAGGAAGCTACTTGTCACTTCGGTACAGAATGTTTTAGTGCATACAGTATGAAAGATAGAGGGAGAATGATGCTTCATTTCATAGGGAGTGACTACAAAATATCCTGAAGTTCGGCATGGTACAACATAATGGATAGCCTATTGATGATATTATGATTTACTGAGAGTAAAGCAGATTCCAACCTTTTCTTCAAGTTTGAAGGTGGAAGACCAGTGATGCTCCTGTTATATGTCGATGACTTCTTCCAGACAAAAAAGAGGAACTCATTAAAGTTGCAAGAAGGAGACTTGCTACAGAGTTCGAGATAAAGGACTTGGGGATGATGCACTATGTTCTAGGCATGGAGGTGTGGACAAGGGAAGTATGCAATAGAGATCCTGAAGAGGTTCAGGATGATGGACTGGATTACCACACCTATGGCATTGAACCTGAAGCTATTGAGTGTTGCTTCATCAGATTTGGTTGATGCCACGATGTATCGTCAAATGATTAGGTCCTTGATGTACCTGATGAATACAAGACCGGATATTTTCTTTGCTATGAACACCTTGAGGCAGTTCCTGACAGATCTGAGACATGTTCACTTGATTGCTGTAAAGCATATTCTGAGGTACCTAAGGGGTACAGTTGATTATGGGCTCAAGTATGAGGAAAATCAAAAGATTAACTTGGAGGGTTATGTTGATTCATATTGGGCAGGTAGTAACATCGATAGGAAGAGCACTTCAGGGTGTTGCTTTTGTATGGGATCAGGTGTGATCTCTTGGTTTAGTAGGAAACAGTCTTGTGTGGAACTGAGTACAACTGAAGTAGAGTATGTCGCATCTTGTTTAGCTAGTTGTGAGGCAATATGGCTAAGGAATCTACTGTCTAATTTATTTGATATCCAGTTAGATGCTACTTGTATATATTGCGACAACTAGAGTTATGTGAAGTTGTCAGAGAACCCACCAATATATTGTGATGGGCGAACATATAGCTGATGTGTTGACTAAGCCATTGGCTAGAGTGAAGTTTGAGTACTTTAGGGAGAAGCTTGGTGTTCTCCAGATCAAGGTTCCCTCTAAGGGGAAGTGATGATTCCATGAGCAATTCTGACATGGTGAGAGGATTGGTTCCTTCTATGATCAGATGTAAGGGCTGAGCCATTCTTTCATGATGAGAGGATTGGTTCCTCACATGTTAGATATAAGTGTTGAGCCATTCTGATGTGACTATAGGATTGGATCCTACATGATCAAAAATAAGTGTTGAATGACATTCTATGAATGGAGGCACTTGGTTAGTTACCAGGAATACTCAGCCTAGAGCTAAGAGCCATTCTGACATGGTGAGAGGATTGGTTCCTTCCATGGTCAGATGTAAGGGTTGAGCCATTTTGTCATGGTGGGAGGATTGGTTCCTTCCATGTCAGATGTGAGTGCTAAGCCATTCTGAGGTGACTTTGGGATGTGTTCCCACATGATTAGATATAAGCACTGAATTCCATTCCTTGAATAGAGGCACCTGGTCAATTACCTGGAATACTCTGTTTGGGGTTGAGGGCCATTCTGATATGACTGTGGGATGTGTTCTCACATGATCAAATATAAGTGCAGGGCCATTCTAATGTGATTGAGGGATGTGTTCCAACTTGATCAGATATAAGGGTTGATGTCATTCTCTGGGATAATGGAGGCACCTAGTCAGTTACAAGGAATCCTCAACCTAGGGTTGAGAGTGCTTTCGACATGTAGGATGGATTGGTTCCTTGCATGGTCGAATATAAGTGCTGAGCCCTTCCATGATGATAGATGATGTTCCCTATCATGCTAGTGGATGTGATTTCTGTGCCTTTCCATAGATGGTAGTAGGTGTGTCCTACCATGCTGGTGGATGTGAGTGTTGTG
Organism: Pseudotsuga menziesii; assembly: GCA_001517045.1. NCBI lineage: Eukaryota > Viridiplantae > Streptophyta > Pinopsida > Pinales > Pinaceae > Pseudotsuga > Pseudotsuga menziesii. The sequence continues at coordinate 9,123 of LPNX010504609.1, read as the reverse complement.
CCTTTCCATAGATGGTAGTAGGTGTGTCCTACCATGATGGTGGATATGAGTGTTGTGCCTTTTCACAGATGATAGAAGGTGTGTCCTATGATTCTAGTGAATGTAATTGTTGTGCCTTTCTAACATGGTGTTGGATGTGTTCCTCTCATGGTCAGATGTGAGTGTTGGCCATTCTAACTTAGGGTCAAATATAAGCGTTGAAGAAGACCTACATGGAGGCTATGCCTACAACTAGCATGAAAAAGGAATGGCTATGTAGAACTTCTTGTGATGAGAAGAATCATGAGATAGCACCTATGATGATGACCCAGCGATGATCCAGATCCAGTGATGATGATCCATAAGTGATGATACAGATCAAGTGATGATCTAGATCCAGTGATGATGTCCCCGTGATGATCTAGATCGAGTGATGATCCATATCTAGTGATGATGATCCATATTGAGTGATGATCTAGATCCAAGATGAAGATGACTTCAAGATGAAGATGACAAGATGATCTAGTTGATACAGAGAAGAAGACCAGTGATGACAAATTATTTCAAGAGAATACCTTCCTAGTTAAGAGGGAGTGTCGATGTATTTGTAACTTCATAATGTATTCATATGTATATCTTATTTATTGTACCCCGATGTTTATTCTCATAAGTTCCTATAATGTATTTGATTCATGTCATGCCTTGATTTTCCTATCGGGAGATTCAATAATGTAAACAAGTCATGTTAAGTCATTGAGGTTAACCCTCCATTGTAAGTCAAGGAAATAGTCCCCACAATTGTGTCAAGGTTAACCCTCCTTGTTGATCGAAGGGAAAAGTCCCCATAAGTTGTGGTGCACTAGTGTTATTAGACTCTCCTAGAGATATCGGCTCTAGTAAGTAACTTTTAAGTGAGGCTGACATGTTGGAGTGGACATTAAGTGAATGAAAGAATATAAATAGAAAGTGAGCCTCTATATTTAACACACACAAACTCACTCACTGGGGCGCATGAGTGAGAGAGAATAAGCTGGGATCAGAGAGAGAGACTACTGATATCAGGAGATCATCTTTATGTTTTTAGGTTTTACTTTTGGTGCTGATTCTATCTCTGAGAAAGTTGTGGGGTTTTCTCCTTAATGGTTTCCCTGAGGAAAATTATTTGTGTCTCTTTTCTCTTGTGTTTATTGTTGTGCATGTTATTCTCTCACATAAGATCCTAATATAATGCTAGCTTAGAATGATAAAAATATAACACTGAATAGTTCATGAACTTTAATGTAAAAGACAAAGTGAACTTATATGCAAAATTTCTAAGCTAACTATGAATATGAAAAGGGACATAACAACTAGTAGATAAACATCCTACTTTTGATCTGAAGACAAAGGATAATACTTCTTTACAGATAATTCAAAATTACATTATACATCAACTTGTAGTGATCAATGTCAACCAGTAACATCAACTAATATCAATCATACATTGATCGCCCTACATACATCATCCATAAAGATGTCATACCTTAATACATCAAGTCATAATACCTTGACCATATCTCAAAGATATATTGATCATATAATCTAAACTAATGACAACCATACACAGATCAATCATTTTAAATCAATTAAAATTCATCATCTAGAATACATCAACCATAATAAATCATTCAAATTACATCAACCATAATACATTAAGTCGAATACATCAACCAAAAAACATACACAAGGATTTTTCAATCATAATACATCAATCAGCATATATCAACTAGAATACACCAAGTATAATACATAAATGAAAATAAATCAATCAAATTATATTATAATATAATAATCACATATACCCCACATTAGATAAGCATCGAGTATTTTATCAATAGAATCTCTCAAGTACAGTTAGAATAATCATCCCATAGNGACATTAATTTAATCATTTTTGTCTTATTACCTAGTTTCCTAGATTCCACTCTATGCTAGTTTCCTTCTACATGTCCTAGAAGTCAACACATGCTAAAACAGAGTCATGGAGTGCTTAGGAAACATCCTAGAAACCCATTTTATCATGTCTTGTTTATTCTAGATTCTCCAAAGTACATATCTTCTTTTTCTATAAAGCTGCCTTATTTTATTTATGATTTAAGGAAAAGGGAAAGCTAGACTAGTGGTAACTGCCTTGTTTTTTTCCCACACCATCCTACCTATTTTTCTCCAAATAAAAGCATTTATGAGTTTTCTTTCCATCCCTCATTATCTTTCCCACTTGACTTATCCAATTCGTGAGTATCTACCTAGATTTGGAAACCGCTTTATGCACCTATGGGGGATTTGACTAGTTTTGGTAAGCCTGCTTTTTGACTATTTCGAATGGAATATTTATGCATTAAAATATCTCATGTGATTATATATTATAGCATCCTATTACTTAATAAGGTTGGATATTGTACACTTACTCAATACAGATTAGTGTTATGCTCCAATTTCAGTCTCCTTTGGTGTTAATTTTGCATGTTTGATTAGCAATTTTGAGAGTGTAATTGTTCTATCTCTTTGGTTAAATTTCCACATGGTATCAAAGCCTTTGTATATTGATTTATATCCTTCCATATTTCTATTGTAGTTTCAACATATTGACTGGGAGCATATTCTGCTAACTGAAGGGCATAATTTCTGAGCTATGGACCAATCTCAGAAGATCATCTTGACTCCATTCAATTTCTTTGAGTGGAAAGTTGAGATGGAGATATTGCTGAGATAAAAATGTGTCTACAAGGTGACTATGGAAACTGAGGTAGAGCCCAATGCAGCTGTAGAGAAAATCAAATGGCACAACAAGAGGGATTAGGCCTATGGTCTTTTATGTCTGAGCATTTCAAGAGACCTCCTCTTTCATCTTGATGGATTGACATCACCTAATGAAGTGTGGTAGAAGCTTGTATATACTTTTGGTAAGACAAATGAGATGATAGGACATCAAATAAATAATGAGCTGATCTCCTTGAGTCCCGGTAGCTTCGAATCCTTGCAACTCTACTTTTCCAAGTTTAAAACCCTTGTTTTGCATCTAAAACAGTGTGGGATCGAAAAGAAGGAAGGGAAACTAGTTTTTTCCATACTCTCTAAGCTTGGACCTAAGTATTCAGTTTTTTTTTCAACCTTTCATGCCACCAAGTTGACATCTCAAGCCTGGAAGATTCCTAAGCTTGCAGAGTTCATGGAATCCCTCACACAGGAACAAGATAAGTTGGTGATGATGGGCACCATCAAACCTTCCAAAGAACAAGATTTGGTTTCTGGAGATTCAAGGGTGGATTCAAAAAGCAATAAAAAATCTAAAAATATACCTGAGAAAAAGAGAGACAAGAACAAGTCTTAAGAGGAGCCCCAAGTTTCCAATAAGAACTCCCAGAAGAAGAAGAAAAAAGGAGAAATGAGTAAGTGCACATACTGCAGTAAGGGCTATAATCGTAAGAGATCTTGTATGAAGAAGAAAATTGACATGTTGAACCAACTCTTGGAGAAGAATAACATTTCCCTTCTTGATTTATTAAAGAAGAGGGAAGGAGGATCAAATTCATAGGACAAACAGAGAGTACATGCTTTGGTTGCTAGCACATCAAGCTCACCTAGCTTCATCATAGACTCTGGAGCTTCTAAACATATGGTTTTGACAAAAGAGGTATTCTCCTCTCTTGACATGTTGAAAGGTCCACCAATAGTTTTGGGAGATGACTCTCTCATTGACAGTTTGGGGAAGGGAAGGATTGATCTTGGCCATGGTAAGTTCAATAATTTGTTGCATGTTCCAGGTCTTGCCTCTAATCTCTTCTCAGTGTATCAGATGACTCACACTGGGTCTCCAAAGAAGGTAATATTCTCCCCTGATGATGTTGAAATCATAGAGATTTGGAATGGTAAATTCATAGCAAAAGGTGTTGTTGATCAAACTTTGAAGGTATACATGTTTTCCCATTTTCTACCCTACTCAAACCCCTCTGCTCTTCTCATTCATGCTAATAAGGAAAGCAAGCTTTGGCATGAAATATTTGGCCATCTTAAATAAAATTATCTTTCTGATTTGAGTGAAAAATATATGGTCATAGGGTTACCAAAGATCAAGTTTTCTAATGGAGTCTGTCAAGGTTGTATCCTAGGAAAACACCCAGAGCACAAATGTGAGAGAGATAGTCATGAGAGAACCTCTGCACCTGTTGAATTGATCCAGAGTGACATTGCTGGTCCATTCCCTCTTATGTCCATGATTCAAGCCAAATATGCACTCACCTTCATAGATGAATTTTCTAGGTATTGTTGGGCTCACTTCCTAAACCATAAGTCTGAAGTTTTTTACCTCTTCAAAATCTTTAAAGCCTTGGTTGAAAACCAGTCTGAGAGGAAAATCAAGATCCTCATATTTGAAAATGGTGGTGAGTATGTAAATTTTGAGTTCATTTAGTATTGTAAATATGTAGTTATTTAGATGCAACATTTGATCCCTTACAAACCACATCAAAATGGTGTTGCTGAGAGAAAGAACGGGTCACTAGAGGATATGGAAACCTGTATGATGGAGGTTAAGACTTTGCCACCAAAGTTTTGGGCCAAGGATATAAACTATGCATCCTACATCTAGAATAGGGTGCCTCATAAGCAGCTTGATGGTATGACTCCTTTCAAAGCTTATAGTGGGCACAAGCTAGATGTGACCCATTTCAGGATTTTTGGCTCAATGGCTTGGGCTAGAATTCAAACTAGAAAGAGAAAGGATTTGCAGCCCCAAAGCCAAGAGTTCCTATTTGTTAGGTATCCTAAAGATTCAAAAGGGTACAAGCTGATAAACTTGAGTAGTAACAAATATTTCATTTAAATAAGTGTTCAGTTCTAAGAACAACCTTTAGCAGTAGTTGAAGTTGGAGAGTCCTCTTCACCACCAGAACCATTGATTGTAAGTGAAGAAACTAATGATTTTTATGATTCTGATATGTCTAAAAATGATGATTTAATTACAAATCCTAATAGTTCTACAAGACCAAAATGGGTAGAAAATACCATTCATGCAGCTGGGGAACTAGCTGGAAATCCTAATGATAGTAGGAGGACTAGACCTTAATTTGAGAGTGCCCTTTGTGTGAAAGATCCCCTATTTGCTGAGAGGTGCTGTCTGATGGTTGAATCAGACCCACAAATATATGATGATGAAGCACATGATCCAATATGGAAAAAATCCATGAAAGAAGAATTCAACTCACTCCATAAGAACTACACTTGGGAACTGGTTGATCTTCCCCCAGGGAGGAAGCTAGTTCAATGTAAGTGGGTTTTCAAGACTAATTTTATTGGTGATGGTTCACCTTTCAAATATAAATAAAGATTCATATCCAAGGGCTACTCACAAGTACATGGTATTTACTACAATGAAACCTTTGCACCATTGGCAAAGATGGACTCCATAAGGCTAGCTTTAACCATTGCAGCTTTGAAGCAGTGGGAGGTACATCACATGGATGTGAAGTGTGCTTTCCTAAATGGAGATCTCACTAAGGATATTTACATGTAGAAACCTAAAGGGTTTGTTTCTAATCCATCTTTAGTGTGCAGGTTAAAGAAATCATTGTATGGGCTCAAGCAATTCCCCAGGGCTTAGTATGCCAATATTGATGGCTTTTTTCTATCACTGAGTTTTGTTCGATGCAAGTCTAATTTTTGTGTCTATTTGAAACTGATTCATGGTTCTTTGATGATTATTTTCTTATATGTGGATGACCTTTTGATTACAGGAAGTTCAAAGAAAGAGATTTCCTCCTTGAAGGATGCAATGAACCATGCATTTTCTATGACAGATTTGGGATTGTTGAGCCAATTCTTGGGTCTCAAAATTGCTCAATCGAAACATGGAATCAAAGTACATCAGTCCAAGTATGCTTTAGATTTGCTAAACAATTTCAACATGAAATATTGCAAGCCAAGCAAGACTCCCTTCTTTTCAGGAGTTAAGCTTGAAGAAGCAGGTTCTTCTCCTATGGTAAATAATACATTGTATAGGCAGTTGATTGGGTGTTTGTTTTATCTTACACACACTTGACCTACATTATCTTATTTAGTTAGTGTGTCTTTGATATACATGGATCAACCTCATAAGATCCACTAGAGTGCATCCAAAAGGATACTAAACTTTGTTCAAGGAACAAGAACTCATGGGATCTTCTACAAAGCAAAATATGATCTTTATTTGATTAGTTTTACTGACAGTGATTGGGTAGGTGAAAACACAAAACGAGAGTCTACATCAGGATATGTGTTCATGCTTGCAGAAGGGCCAATCATGTGTTCAAGCAAGAAGTAGAGTGCCATAGCACTCTCATCTACAGAAGCAAAGTATAGAGGAGTTGTAAATGCAGCAACTCAATGTTTGTGGTTGCAGGGAATACTTGGAGATTGTGGGTTTGAATCAGATTTTTCAACTATTATCTACTGTGATAATTAGAGCACCATTCGAATCTATAATGATCCAGTTTAGAGACAGGGAACCAAGCACATTGAGATCCATATGCACTACATCAGACATATTGTGCATAATGGTACCATTCATATATTCTTAAGTGCATCTTCAGAACAAGTACTAGACATCTTCACCAAATTTTTTTGTGAGAATACTTTCAATAATCTCAAATCATCATAAAATACTCACATATAAAACCATAAACCATGCATCCACATGTGTCCAATATATATATATATATATATATATATCACATGTCCACAATATGTCCAGTATAAAATGAGAAGCTACATATGCTTTCTCAGCTGAACATACATTGCGATACAAAAATCCTAAGTGTACCAACGCACTAGGGGAAACTGCACTAGCTGCTAGTTAGACCCAGACTCATCCTCATCTTTTGGCTCGGTGTCATCATCCTCCTCGGAGGACCCATCATCCTCCATAGGAGAATCCCCTCATGCCAGCCTATGAACATACTCACAGGCCACAACTATCCTCCTCATCAGAGAAGTCCACTCTAGAGGCACACTCTGATAGGCAGCAATCATCTCATTGTCTAAGCGTTTCCATCCTACATCAGAAATCCCCTCACTAATGTTGGAGACATTTACCTTCATACTCACTCCTTCGGTCAAATTGGCCTAGTTAAACCACTATCCTAAGTTTAATTGACATCAGTGGAGCATTAATTACCATCATCCCAGTCACTCCCATGCCTACCTACAGTCAAGGAGGCTAACTTATCCTTCTCCTACAGTCAAGGAGGCTAACTGGAGCACTCCAGGGGTGATCTGTGTGACATTCATGCACCTAATTGCTAACTGGTGGTTACTTTCAGTTCAACCAATCAGTTACAGTTAGTTAAGGCGCCTCCATTCATTAAATATATTATTTAATAATTATTTAATGATTATTTGTTATTATTTTAATGAATTGGAGTGAACAAGGTGCCTTCACCAACTTCTGATGGTCAGTTCAGCTTCAGTTAACCTCATCAGGGTTTATTGGAGTCATGCAGTACTAGCACTTGATGATTGGATTTCTATGACATGTGTTTGATCTCCTTCAGTTGAGATTCAGTCATTTATTGCACTCCAACTTCAGTTAGGGTTTGGTGAGTCAATTAGGGTTTTGGTCAAGTGGTTAACTGAGTGAGATTGCATGGCAAAGAGTCAGTTAAGCTAGACTCACTCACTGAATTCGAATTGTCCCTTAGGTATTTTAATTCTTCATGGAGTTAAGCTATTTCTATGCATGGAAATTGTTATCCTTTATTGTTTATATAATATACAGAGAGGAAACCTATTTTGGTATTCCAGTAATTTCCAATTCATGAGTATTTGTCAATTATTCTTTGATGATTTTGATTCCTAGTTCCTAGATCATGTGCAAGAATTAATATGTTATCAGAGCATGCGGCGGGATGAAGAACAATCTCTCAAGAACAAGATTTTTGATAGATTTCTCCATGGAAAGTGAGCAATAGATCAAAATTCCAGCACTGCACTAGAAGCCAAGGCTTACCACTAAATACCCCAAGTAAAGAACTTGTTGATAAAGCTTGCTTGATTGACTATGATGGGTGTGATGAAAGCCTAAATGTGCAGGATGTCCAACCTTACGGTGCCCCTTTTGTTTTGATTTGCAGGTCTTGACAGGTACAACTTCGAATGGACTCATCAATCCCTCTTCTCACCCCATTCACAAGCTATTCGGAATGGAAGTTGAAGATGATTGCCTCTCTGAAGAGATGAGGTATCTATGAGGTGTCTATTGGAATTGGAAGAGAGACTTATGAGAATGAGAATGACTGGATAAATGACGGTGTGTTGTACCTACAACAATTTCCCAAAATTCTAAAAATTTTAGGACCCTCCTTTACTTTGAATAAGTTGGTTTTCTCCCTGTTTTCAGTCTGGTGACTTTTGATCTGTGGATTTTTGGAATGTTTTACAGTGCTTTGAATTTCTATCAATTGATCTATTTTTCTCCTTTAATGCTTGAAATAATCCCATCCTTGATCGAGCTCATCGTTGTTTTTGCATATTTTTCGAAACCGTTGTGAATCGGGAGTTAAGTTTTTTGAATTTCCGTCGTTGCGGGTGAGTTTCGGTTCTCTGATGTGTCAAATGGTTTTTGATTCTTCATCGGGAGTTGAGTCATTTGTTCTTCCCACCGTTGCGGGTGGTTGAAGATTCTTCATTGTTGCGGGTGGACTTTTGTTCTGCGTCGGGAGGGGATGAGTATCTCCTTGGCTGACGTTCACTACTACATTTTGATCCAAAATCCGACGGTTTTTTCAGACGGCGCGTGGATTTTTTATTTTAACCATGCCAAAAATCAGAAAGATTAATTTTTTTTTTGAAATAATGGGCATAAGCATCGCTTAAGCGACGGACATCCTCCTAAGTGTTGCTTAAGCGACGGCGCTAAAATTGCTATCCTCCTAAGTGTCGCTTAAGCGACGGTTTGCCTCCTAAGTGTCACTTGAGCGACGGCTCTAAAAAGGTAGGCATGAGTCAAAAATTGGAAGAGTTCCTTAAAAGTGTTGCATCCATGGTAAGGACAGAGTTATAGGATGCTATTCAATTAAAGTTTGAATAAGAGGTCAAGGAATCCTCTAATCTCATTTGATCATTCCTACTTGC
>LPNX010504607.1:305693-348257 GCA_001517045.1 Pseudotsuga menziesii | reverse complement strand
CAAGGCTGGGCATCTTCCAGGTTCGAGCTGTGAGTTTTATGGCATAGAAGGTCGAAACAAAGACTGAGTAATCAGGCCCTAGCTTCGAGAGGATGGACAATACAAGATGCTCATCTTTCTTTTCAATACCACACTGTTTTAGCTGCAAAACTAGTGCTTTGAACTTGGAGAAGTATAGCTGCAGTGACTCAAAATTACTGGGACTCAGGGAAATCAATTCATTTTCGATTTGGTGTCCCCTCATCTCATCTGTCTTTCCAAAGAGTTCAGAAAGTTTCTCCCATACTTGATCCGGTGAAGTCAATCCATCGAGATGGAAAAGGAGGTCTCGGGAAATACTGAGACATAGGAGGCCATAGGCCTCATCTCTCCGATTGTGCCATTTGATCTTCTCTGCAGCTGCATTGGGCTCTTCTTCTATTGCCATAGTCACCCTGTAGAGGCCTTTCGCTCTCAACAAGATCTCCATCTCTGCTTTCCATTCAAAATAGTTGAAGGGAGTGAGGATAGTTTTCTGTGAATCCATAGCTTTAGAAAATCTGTCCCGGCTGTCAGTAGAAGGCTCCCAGTATTGATGTCGAACCTGAAAAACAATTTTTGGAGGAGAGTAAAAACCTACAATGGGATCTGATACCATGTAGAAATTTATGCCTGCAGTAGATTAATTTCACTCACAGCAATTAACAATTGATCATGCAAAATTATCAACAATGGAGACTGAATATGGAGCTGTAACACAAAATTATATTAACTGAGTGTACAATAGCCAACCCTATAATAACATAGGCTTCTGAATATATAGAATACATGAGCAAATCGAATGCATAAGGAAGCATCCAAATCTAGCATAAAGCAGGCTTACCCAAAATAGGCAAATCCCCCATAGGTGTAAAAAGCTGATCCCAAATCTATCAAGGACCCCACGGATTAGCAAGGGTGCATGGGCAAGCTAAAGAGTGGTCAAATGGCAGCTCATACATGCTTTTTCATGGAGGAAAGAGTGGAGGATGAAAGGGGAATAAAACAGGTTCACCTCACCTAGTCTAGCTTTCCTTATGTGCTTTAAAAGCTGGAAAAGCAGTCAACAAAGCAGAAAAAGCAGAAGGGCACCTAAAAGGCCAGGAATAAAGCAGATTTGATTCCCAGGACTTTCCAAAGTGCTCCATGAGTCAATAATGGCAAGTTTGACCTCTATGGATAGGCAATTAGCTACTTGCACATGGTGGGACTCATGGACTAGGCAAATAAGACAAAATAAATGAAATAATGTCTAAGTGGGTAAATACTATGGGTTGATTATTCTAACAGCAACCTCTTTCTTCCTTGCCCCGGTGTCTTTCTCTTCCTCAGCTATGCGCTACAACTGAGTGTGAGTGAGTGTGTGATAAATAGAGAGGCTAGCTCTCTATTTATACTAATTCTTGACTTGACTAAACCCAACTAGGGCCAACTTCACTAGGTGAGTCTAATAACCCTAGTGCCCTGGAACTGTAGGGACTTTAACCCTTAGACAATAGGAGGGTTACCCACCTTGAATTGACATGACTTGTTTACATTATAGAAACTCCCGATAGGAACATCGGGGCAAGACATGACTCAAGTACATTACAAATACATCTTGAAATAAACATCGGGTTACAATACATAAGAAATACAAGTGGTTACACCATATCCCTGATATAGTGATACTTGATCTCGATATGCTTCAACTTGTCATGGAACACTGGATTCTTTGACAACTTCATGCAACTCTGGTTGTCACAATGTATACAAGTAGCATCCATTTGGAGATCAAATAAATCAGACAATAGCTTCCTCAGCCATACTGCCTCATAACTAGCTGAACAAGCTATGGCATACTCTGCTTTAGCTGTAATCAGTGCCACACAGTATTGCTTCCTCCTAAACCAAGAGATCACACCTGATCCCATACTGAAGCAACATGCTGAAGTGCTCTTCCTATCAATGGCACCGCCTGCCCAATCTGAATCAACATAACCCTGTAGGTTAATCTTCTGATTCACCTCGTACTTGAGCCCATAATCAATTGTACCCCTCAGGTACCTCAAAATATGCTTTGTAGCAATCAAGTGAACATGTCTCGGATCTGTCAAGAACTGGCTCAAGGTGTTCATATCAAAGCAAATATATGGTCTTGTGTTCGTCAGGTACATCAAGGACCCAATCATCTAACGATACATCGTAGCATCAACCGCTTCTAATGAAGCATCACTCAATAGCTTCAGGTTTGATGCCATAGGTGTGGTCATGGCCTTGTAGTCCATCATTGCAAACCTCTTCGGGATCTCTACTGCATACTTCCCTTGTCTGAGGGAAATTCCATCCACATTCTACCACACCTCCATGCCTAGAAAGTAATGCATCATATTGTTGATATAATTGTAACTTAGGAATGTATTCACTTGTATTTATTATGTATTGTAACCCGATGTTTATTCTAGGATGTATTTGTAATGTACTTGAGTCATGTCATGCCCCGATGTTCCTATCAGGAAGTTTCTATAATGAAAACAAGTCATGTCAAGTCAAGGTGGTTAACTCTTTTATTGTCTAAGGGTTAAAGTCCTCACAGTTCTAGGGCACTAGGGTTATTAGAATCACCTAGTTAAGTCGGTCCTATTTGGGTTTATTCAAGTCAAGAATCAGTATAAATAGATATCTAGACTCTCTATTTATCCCACACTCACTCACACTCAGTTGTAGCGCATTGCTGAGGAAGAGAAAGACACTAGCGCAAGGAAGAAAGAGGTTACTGCTGTCGAAATATTGTCTTACTGTTTTGGGCTTCACTTTGGTGCTGATTCTATCTCTGAGGAAGTTGCAAGCTTTTCTTCATTTATTCTTTCCCTAAGGAAAAACTCTGTGTTCATTGTCTCTTGTGTTTGATTGATGTGCTTGTCGTTCTTTCAGTTAAAGATCGTAATGAAATACTAGCTTAATGTTTAAAATCAAACATGGTATCAGAGCTAACCTAAGAAGAAGACACTGTACAGCTACGAGAACTAGGGATTCCTATTTTGTGGATCTCTCTCCATATATTTTCAGTAAAAGTAGGGTGGAATAACTCTCCTCCCTAGGGCGCATCTTTTTGTCGAAGCAGAATCCAATTCTGAGGTTTTTCAGTTTTGGACCTGACATTGCTGCTAGAAATTAGGGATTTTCACAGAAGTGGAATTTTCAGTGAGCCTAGGCCTGGATTGATCTCCTCCCCAAAATCAAAGTTAGGGATCAAATTCAAAGCATTTGGCTGGACAAAACTCTGGAAAAGCAAAACCCAATCTGCTACTGAACCAGCACTGCAAGATTTCAGCTCCAAATCCATATCTGACATCTTGACCTAGTAAGATCTAAATATTTTGTATTTCCATTTGAGGTTCTTAGTTAAGATGTCTGATCATACCAATATATACGAAAATCTTGAGGGAGCTGATAACTTTCAAGCCTGGAAGTATATGATCTCCTTGGTCCTGGAAGAAAATGAGTTGGACTCCTACATCCATGAGGAGGTTCCAGTTCCAAAGGAAGATGAGGCCAAGGCCTTACATAAGAAGAGGTTGGTTATGGCAAAGAGGATCATTGTAGATTCTATCAAGGATCACCTCATTCCACAGGTGTCCTCCCTCAAGACACCTAAATACATGTTTGATGCCCTAACCAAACTGTTTGAAGGGAAGAACATCAATCGGAAGATGAATCTAAGGAACCAGTTGAAGAATGTCAAGATCCAGAATGAGGAGAACATCCAGTCATACTTCACAAGGGTCTCCCAGATCAAAGAATAGTTGAAAGTAGTAGATGAAGAAGTGGAGAATGAAGAAATTGTGATGACAACATTGAATGACCTCCCTAGGTCATGGGATTCTTTCATCCAAGGAATCTGTGCTAGAAAGAAGTTGATCAAGTTCAGTAGACTGTGGGAAGAATGTTCTCAAGAAGAAGCTTAGATAGTAGCTTGAGAGGAAAAAATGGGAAGTGAAGATCAAGCTCTCACAGTACACTCGAAGAAAGGAAGAAGGGAAAATCATCATCACCAAGGTAAGCATTCTCATCAAAAAAGTAACACTGCAAGAAGGGATTCATCCAAACTCAGATGTTATGCATGTAATGAAATAGGACACTTTGCTAGAAATTGTCCCATGAATAAAAATGGATTTAAGGAGAAGAAGAACTCCAAAAGAAGACATCACTCTCACACTGCTAAAGATGATGATCCTCCAAGGAAGAGGGTAAAACAAGAAAGTGAAGACTCTTCAAGTGAAGATGAATATGTTCTGATCTTTGCTCTCAAGGGAACTGCCACTCATGAAAGCAAATATTGGCTTATTGATAGTGGGGCTTCCAAGCACATGACAGGTTTCAAGGAATCCTTTGAGAAACTATCCAAACATAATTCACCCCATAAGGTGAAGCTTGGCAATGACTACCAATATCCCATAAAAGGTAGTGGTGAATCCTCCTACAAGATAGATTCTAGAAAATCTATAAAAATTAAGGATGTCTTGTTTGTACCAGGACTGAATAAGGATGTTCTATCCATATCAGCATTGGATGCAAAAGGCATGAGGGTTGCATTTGTAGATGGCCAAGTCCTCATGTGGCCAATAGGAAAGACTATTGAGGATGCAATAGTGATTGGAGAACAAGAAGAAGGGCCATCCAGAACAAGCTATGGTTCATGAAACAGTAGAGCCAAATGAACTTTGGCATATAAGGCTTGCACATGTTCATTATAGAGCACTACCACTTGCAAGCAAAGCTATTGAAGGTCTTCCAAAAATTCAAGAAAAAAACGAAGGGGTCTGCAAAGGATGTGCGAAAGGAAATAACACAAAGAATACATTTCCAAGTAGCAAAAGCAAAGCAAAAGGAATCTTGGAAATCATCCACTCCGATGTATGTGGACCAATGTCATCAAGTTCACTAAGGAGGTATGTATACTATGTTACTTTCATTGATGACTTTTCTAGGAAGACATGGATTTAATTCATGAAGAACAAAGATGAATTTTTCAGCAAGTTCAAGGAATTCAAAGCCTTGATCGAGAACCACAGAGAAAACAATATCAATACTTTTCGATCGAATAATGGCAGAGAATTCACATCAAATGAATTGAAAGACTTATGCAAAGAATACAGGATTAAGAGGGAGCTGTCCACTCCTTACAATCCACAACAGAATGGGGTTGCAGAAAGGAATAATAGAACTATCATGGAAGCTACAAGAGCGATACTTCATGATCAAGATCTTCCTATGCATCTATGGGCAGAAGAAGCCAAAACAATGGTGTATATACAAAATCATACTCCACATAGAGTACTCAAGAACAAGACTCGTGAAGAAGTCTTCTCCGGTAAGAAACTAGAAGCCAGCAATCTCAGAATATTTGGTTGTCTAGTGTACATACACATTCCAAAAGAAAAGAGAACAAAACTATATCCTTTAGGAAAGAAGGGTATATTTGTGGGATACTCTGAAAGCTCGAAGGCTTACAGAATATACTTCCCAGGATTCAAGAAGATCAACATCAGCAGGGATGTAACATTTAATGAAGACACAGCTTACAACAAATCCAGAAAGAGACCTGCTGAAGAGACTGAAGAAGCAAAAGCACCCAAAATTCATGATACAATCATGAATGAATAAATTCAAGAAGAAGATCGAGAATTTGAAGAACCACAAAGACCTGCAGATACACCTCAGGAGAAGAATCCTCACAAGAGGAAACCTGCTTGGGTATGAGAAATTATCCAAGGTGTGGAAAGATATGGGGCTCTAGAAGAGAATCATAGAGAAATAAAGAGAACTGGATCCTGATCCGGATATGCAGCCTTACTATGTGATGTTATTAATAAAGAACCTTCCAACTATGAAGAAGCGGCAGAACAGAAAGGTTGGAAGGATGCTATGATCGAAGAGTATCAATTGATCATGAAGAATGATGTTTGGGATGTTGTCCCAAGACCAGAAGGGAAGTCAGTTGTAACTTCCAAATGGATCTACAAGATCAAGCATGCTGTAGATGGTAGCATAGAGAAATATAAGGCAATATTTGTGGCTCGTGGTTTCTCACAGAAGGAAGGAATAGATTATGAAGAAACCTTTGCACCTGTAGCTAGATACACTTCCATCAGATCGGTACTTACTTTGGCTGTAGTAATGAAATAGAAGATACACCAAATGGATGTCAAGACTTATTTCTTGAATGGTGTAGTGGAAGAGGAAGTGTATGTAGAACAACCACTTGGTTTTGAGAGACATGACAGGGACTCTCATGTGTGTATATTGAATAAAGATATGTACGGTTTGAAACAGGAACCCAGTACATGGTACGGTAGAATTGACAGCTTTCTATCCAATTTGGGCTTTACCAAGAGTAAAGCAAATTCCAACCTTTACTACAAGTTTGAAGATGGAAACCCAGTGATGCTCCTACTGTATGTAGATGATATTTTTGTAACATGTATGGATGGGTTGATTGCTGATATGAAGAGAAAGCTTGCTACTGAGTTCAAAATGAAGGACTTGGGTATGATGCATTATTTTCTAGGTATGGAGGTGTGGTAGAATGTGGATGGAATCTCCCTTGGACAAGGGCAGCATGCAGTAGAGATCCTGAAGAGGTTTAGGATGATGGACTACAAGACCATGACCACACCTATGCCATCAAACCTGAAGCTATTGAGTGATTCTTCATCAGAGACGGTTGATGCTACAATGTATTGTCAGATGATTGGGTCCTTGACGTATCTGATGAACACGATACCAAACATTTTCTTTGCTGTGAACACCTTGAGCTAGTTCTTGACAGATTCGAGACATGTTCACTTGATTGTTGCAAAGCATATTCTGAGGTACCTGAGGGGTACAATTGATTATGGGCTCAAGTATTAGGTGAATCAAAATATGAACCTGGAGGTTTATGTTGATTCAGATTGGGTAGGTAGTGCCATCAATAGGAAGAGAACTTTAGGTTGTTGCTTTAGTATGGGATCAGGTGTGATCTCTTGGTTTAGTAGGAAGCAATCATGTGTGGCACTAAGTACAACTAAAGCATAGTATGTTGCAGCTTGTTAAGCTAGTTGTGAGGCAGTATGGCTGAGGAAGCTACTATCTGATTTATTTGATCTCCAAATGGATTGTAATTGTATACATTGTGACAACCAGAGTTGCGTGAATTTTCCATAGAATCCAGTGTTCCATGACAATTCGAAGCATATCGAGATCAAGTATCACTATATCATGGATATGGTATAGAGGGGATTAGGGAAGCTCCAGTATGTTGCGACGAAGGAATAGATAATTGATGTACTGATGAAGCCATTGGCTTGGGGGAAGTTTGAGTACTTCAGGGAGAAGCTTGGTGTTTTCTAGATTGAGGTTTCCTCCAAGGGATAATTATGAGACCCATAGCCACTCGGACATGGTGAGAGGAGTGGTTCCTTCCATGGTCAGATGTAAGGGCTGAGCCATTCTGTCGTGGTGAGAGGATTGGTTCCTTCCATGTTAGATGTGAGTGCTGAGCCATTCTGATGTGACTGTAGGATTGGTCCCTACATGATTAGAATTAAGTGTTGAATGCCATTCTAAAAATGGAGGTGCCTGGTCAGTTATCAGGTAGCTCAGTCTAGGACTGGGGGCCATTCTGATAGGACTGTAGGATTAGTTCCTACATGATCAGATGTGAGTGCACTCCCTTCTGACATTGTTTGTCAGATGTAAGTGCAGATCCCTTCCGGCATGAAGGATTGGTTCCTTCCATGGTCGAATATAAGTGATGATCATTTCTGGCATTGGTTGTCAGATGTAAGTGCAGAGCCTTTTGGCATGTAGGATTGTTTCATCGCATGGCCAAGTGTAAGTGCTGGTCCTTTTCGATCATTGGTTGACAGATGTGAGTGCTGGACCTTTTTGACAGGGTTATGGGAGGTGATCCCACATGGTCATATGTGAGTGTTAGGTGTTTCCTTTCTGATATGCTATAGGATTGGTTCCTACATGATCAGATATAAGTGCTGGGTGGGCCACTCTGACTTAGGGTAAAATATAAGTGCTGGAAAAGACCTACACAAAGGGTAGGCCTACAACCACCAAGAAAAAGGGATGGCTCTGTAGAACTTCCTGTGATGAGAAGAATCATGAGATAGCACCTGTGAAGATTGAGTGTTGATGATCCAGCAGATATGATCCAGATCGAGGGATGATCCAAATCTAGAGATGATTCTCCAGAGATGATCCAAATCCAATGATGATGATCCAGATCGAGTGATGATCTAGATCCAGGTGAAGATGACTTGAAGATGAATATGACTTGAATATATAGATGACTTGAAGGTGAAGATGAGAAAGACTCGATGAGGATCCTGATGATACAAAGAAGAAGACTTGTGCTAATAAATTGTGTTGAGAGAATACCTTCCTAGTTAAGAGGGAGTGTTGATGTAATTGTAACTTTGGAATGTATTCACTTGTATTTCTTATATATTGTAACCCGATGTTTATTACAGGATTTATTTGTAATGTACTTGAGTCATTTGATGCCTTGATGTTCCTATCGGGAAGTTTCTATAATGTAAACAAGTCATGTCAAGTCATGGTGGTTAACTCTCCTATTGTCTAAGGGTTAAAGTCCCTGCAGTTTCGGGGCACTAAGGTTATTAGACTCACCTAGTGAAGTTGGCCCTAGTTGGGTTTAGTCAAGTCAGGAATTAGTATAAATAGAGAGCTAGCCTCTCTATTTATCACACACTCACTCACACTCAGCTGTAGAGCATAGATAAGGAAGAGAAAGACACTAGGGAAAGGAAGAAAGACGTTACTGCTGTCGAGAGATCATCTTACTTTTTTGGCTTTCACTTTGGTGTTGATTCTATCTCCGAGGAAGTTGCGAGGTTTTCTGCATTGATGGTTTCCTCAAGGAAAAACACTGTGTTCATTATCTCTTATGTTTGATTGTTATGCTTGTTGTTCTCCCAGTTAAAGATCCTAATGAAATACTAGCTTAGTGTTTAAAATCTAACACATACCCAAGTCCTTCATTTCGAAATCAGCAACAAGCTTTCTCTTCGTATCGGCAATCAGCCCATCCGTACCTGTTACAAACAGATCATCTACATATAGTAGGAGCATCACTGGGTTGCCATATTCAACCTTATAGTAAAGGTTGGAATCTGCTTCACTCTTGGTAAATCCCAAACTGGATAGAAAGCTGTCAATTCTTCCCTGCCATGTCCTGGGTGCCTGTTTCGAACCATACAAGGCTTTATTCAATATGCACACATGAGACTCCCTGTCATGTGTCTCAAAGCCAAGTGGCCGCTCTACATACACTTCCTCTTCCACTGCACCATTCAATAAAGAAGTCTTGACATCCATTTGGTGAATCTTCCATTTCATTAATGTAGCCAAAGAATGTACTAATCTGATGGAAGTATATCTAGCTACAGGTGCAAAGGTTTCTTCATAATCTATTCCTTCTTTCTAGGAGAAACCATGAGCCACAAATATTGCCTTATATTTCTCTATGCTACCATCTGCAGCATGCTTGATCTTGTAGATCCATTTGGAAGTTACAACCGACTTCCCTTTTAGTCTTGGGAAAAAATCCCAAACATCGTTCTTCATGATCGATTGATACTCTTTGATAATAGCATCCTTCCATTCTTTCTGTTCTGTCGCTTCTTCATAATTGGAAGGTTCTTCATTGATAAAGTCACATTGTAAAGCTACATATCCAGAGCAGGATCTGGTTCTCTTTCTTTCTCCGTGATTCTCTTCTGGAGCCCCGTATCTTTCCACACCTTGGATAACTTCTCATACCCAAGCAAGTTTCCTCTTGTGAGGATTCTTCTCCTGAGGTGGATCTACAGGTCTTTGTGGTTCTTCAAATTCTTGATCTTCTTCTTGAGTTTCTTCATTCATGGTTGTATCATGAATTATGGGTGCTTCTGCTTCTTTAGGTTCTTCAGCAGGTCTCTTTTTGGATTTGTTGTAAGCTGTGCCTTTATCAAATGTTACATCCCTACTGATGTCAATCTTCTTGAATCCTAGGAAGTATATTCTGTAAGCCTTCAAGCTTTTAGAGTATTCCACAACTATAACCTTCTTTCTCGAAGGATCTAATTTTGTCCTCTTTTCTTTCAGAATGTGTATGTACATTGGATAGCTAAATATTCTGAGATGGATGACTTCTGGTTTCTTGCTGGAAAAGACTTCTTCAGGTGTCTTGTTCTTGAGTACTCTATGTGGAGTATGGTTATGTACATACACCGATGTTCTCGTAGCTTCTGCCCATAGATGCATGGGAAGATCTTGATCATGAAGCATCGCTCTTGCAGCTTCCATGATAGTTCTATTCTTCCTTTTTGTAACCCCATTCTGTTGTAGATTATAAGGAGTGGATAAATCCCTCTCAATCCCTGATTCTTTGCATAAGTCTTTGAATTCATTTGATGTGAATTCTCCTCCATTATCTAATTGAAAGGTCTTCATTTCCTTTTCTGTGTGGTTCTCGATCAATGCTTTGAATTCCTTGAACTTGCTGAAAACTTCATCTTTGTTATTCATGAAGTAAATCCATGTCTTCCTAGAAAATTCATCAATAAAAGAGACTTAGTATACATACTCGCTTAGTGAACTTGATGACATTGGTCCGCATACATCCGAGTGGATTATTTCCAAGATTCCTTTTGCCTTGCTCTCGCTACTTGGAAATGTATTCTTTGTATTCTGGGCCTTTCGCACATCCTCTGCAGACCCCTTCATGTTTTGCTTGAATTTATAGAATACCTTCAACAGCTTTGCTTGTAAGTGATAGTGCTTTGTAATGCACATGTGCAAGAATTCTCTACCAAAGTTCATTTGGCTCTACTATGTCATGGACCAAAGCTTGTTTTGGATGGCCATTCAATTTGAATAAACCTCATTCTTGTTCTCCAATTACTATTTCATCGTCAATAGTATTTCCTCTTGACCAAATGAGGACTTGGCCATCTACAAATGCAACCCTCATGCCTTTTTCATCCAATGCCGATATGGAGAGAAGATTCTTCTTTAGTCTTGGTACAAACAAGACATCCTTCATTTTCATAGACTTTCCAGAGTCTAGCTTGTAGGAGGATTCACCACTACCTTTTATGGGATATTGGTAGTCATCCCCAAGTTTCACCTTATGGGGTGAATTATGTTGGGATAGTTTCTTAAAGGATTCCTTGAAACCTATCATGTGTTTGGAAACCCCACTCGCAATAAGCCAATCTTTGCTTCCATGAGTGACAGTTCCCGTGAGAGTGGAGATCAGAACATATTCTTCTTCACTTGAAGAGTCTTCACTTTCTTGTTTTACTTTCTCCCTGAGAGGATCATCATTCTCAATAGTGTGAGAATCATGTCTTATTTTGTAGTTCTTCTTCTTCTTGGATCCATTCTTATTCATGGGACAATTTCTAGAAAATTTTCCTATTTCATCACATGTATAACATCTGAGTTTGGATGGATCCCTTCTTACAGGGTTATTTTTTTTATTAGAATGCTTACCTTGGAGATGATGATTTTCCCTTCTTCCTCTCTTGGAGTGTACTGTGAGAGATTGATATTCACTTCCCATATTTTCTTCTAGATCTTCTATCCAAGCTTCATATTGAGAACATTCTTCCCATAGTCTACTGAACTTGACTAACTTCTTCCTAGCATAGATTCCTTGGATGAAAGAATCCCATGATCTAGGGAGACCATTCAAGGTTGTCATCACAATTTCTGCATTCTCCACTTCTTCATCTACTGCTTCAAGTTGTTATTTGATCTGGGAGACCCTTGTGAAGTATGATTGGATGGTCTCCTCACTCTGAATCTTTACATTCTTCAACTGGTTCCTTAGAGTCATCTTCCGGTTATGTTCTTCCCTTCAAACAATTTGGTTACGACATCAAACATAGCTTTAGGTGTCTTTAGGGAGGACACCTATGGTATGAGCTGATCCTTGATTGAATAAACAATAATCCTCTTTTCCATAACCAAATTCTTCTTATGTAAGGCCTTGGCCTCATCTCCCTTTCGAACTGGAACCTCCTCACTAATATAGGAGTCCAACTCATTTTCTTCCAAGACCAAGGAGATCCTGTACTTCCAGGCTCGAAATTTATCAAATCCCTCAAGCTTTTCATCAATATTGGTATGATGAGACATCTTAGATGAGAACCTCAAATGGAAACACAAAAGATTTAGATCTTACAAGGTCAAGATGTTGGATCTAGATTTGGAGCTGAAATCCTGCAGTACTTGTTTAGGAGTAGATTAGGGTTTTTCTTTTCCAGAGTTCTATCCAACCAAATGCTTTCAATTTGATCCCTAACTTCAATTTTGGGGAGGAGATCAATATAGGCCTGGGCTCACTAAAAAATTCCACTTCTTTGAAAAGCCCTAATTTTCGACAGCAGTGTAGGGTCCAAAATTGAAAAACCTCAGAATTGGATTCTGCTTTAACAGAAATATGCGCCCTAGGGAGGAGAGTTATTCCACCCTTCTTTTGCTGAAAATATATGGAGAGAGATCCACAAAGTAGGAATCCCTAGTTCCCGCACCTGCACAATGTATTCTTCTCAGGTTAGCTCTGATGACATGTTAGATTTTTGACATTAAGCTAGCATTACATTAGGATCTTTAACTGAGAGAACAACAAGCACGTCAATCAAACACAAGAGACAATGAACACGGTGTTTTTCCTTGGGGAAACCATAAATGGAGAAAACCCTGCAACTTCCTCAGAGATAGAATCAGCACCAAAAGTGAAACCCAAAAATAGTAAGATGATCTCCCGACAACAGTAACCTATTTCTTCCTTGCCCAAGTGTCTTTCTCTTCCTCAGCTATGTGCTACAACTGAGTG
This sequence comes from Pseudotsuga menziesii, assembly GCA_001517045.1. Lineage (NCBI taxonomy): Eukaryota > Viridiplantae > Streptophyta > Pinopsida > Pinales > Pinaceae > Pseudotsuga > Pseudotsuga menziesii. The sequence continues at coordinate 335,356 of LPNX010504607.1, read as the reverse complement.
TGAGGGAGTGTGTGATAAATAGAGAGGCTAGCTCTCTATTTATACTAATTCCCGACTTGACTAAACCCAACTAGGGTCAACTTCACTAGGTGAGCTTAATAACCCTAGTGCCTCGGAACTGCAGGGACTTTAACCCTTAGACAATAGGAGGGTTACCCACCTTGACTTGACATGACTTGTTTACATTATAGAAACACCTGATAGGAACATCAGGGAATTACATGACTCAAGTACATTGCAAATACATCCTGGAATAAAAATTGGGTTAAAATACATAATAAATACAAGTGAATACATTATAAAGTTACAATTACATCAACAAACTGAACAGGGGTCTGAAAAGGTGAACAGTGAGGGGAATATGGCCCTAATTGATCCAAAGGTTGGTCAAATTATTGTAAGGTTGTTTCTACCAATTCTTCAAGATCTTCTACTAAAACTGAGTCTTCTAATTGAGGACGATCCTTCTTCTGATACTGTCTTCTAGGTAGAACAGATATTATAGGTAACCCTCAAATTTTTTTCTCCTACACCCTGGTAATCCTCCTTAAATCATCAACCACTTCGACATCAATGGGATAAAGATACCCCTTTCCCTTTTCTTTAGGAGTGGGTTTCTGAGGAAAACGTGTTTCGGAACTGTCACTGATGGACTAATTTCGAGAAAGCAGGCTTCCTTGGCCATCCATGCACTAGCGTCCCTCCTTCTATCGCCAAAACCGTTGAGGCTTGGAAAATCGTAGGTAAAAACCCTATGGATTCTCCCTAATAAACGTTCCCAATTAGCTCGTTATTGTTTGGTATGGGGAATCCGTCGGTTTTTTGGTTCGGTTACCGTAGTTCAAGTAACGGTTAAAATGTTTTACCGGTTGCGGCGTGGTCCACCATTTAGGTGTATTTTTTATTTTTTTATCTTTATGTATGATGTTGAAGTGCCTAACTAAATGCAGATGATAGAGATAATGAGGAGGGCACAATGTGATGTGCAGGTTCTTACCTCTCATATTTCCTCTCTCGCTTCTAAATCACAAACAAAGAAAACTAACTAAGACTAACTATTCTAACCCTAGGGAGCAATACTGTAATTAATGGCAAGTAATGTATTGTATAACATGTATTAAGAAAAATACAGATAATTGTTAACATTTTTCAACACATGAATATCAATAGACAAATGAACAAAGAGATAGCTCATTGTTAATTAAAAACATTCGTTACTCAACTATGATTGCGGAAATTTAATAGAAATAAACAAGAGAACATTCACAACATGAAAGAATTCATAAGTTAGAATGATCTCACAGTTCATGGAAACAAGCTGAAATAGAAATAGTTCACATCCAACCAGACCATGGCAAACATTTGAAACTCAACAATGCTTTCTCTAGCCAAAAAATATAACTCTTTATTATAAGATGAATTAGTTCTTCTTACATTAATCTTGCACAGAGATGGTCTATAAAAGGGTCTCTTTCTACCTCAAAGTTTCCTATATTTATACAAAAATCAAAAAAATCTGGGCTGCCCCTCGTTGCGTTTTGAGCTTCCAACCTTTCCTTTACAAAAATTTGTCCTTTATCTTGTGAACAAAAAATGAATATAATATATTACACTATTTATCAATATTCCAAAACATTCAACTTGTTTGTTCATGAAATTTCTCCATACATTTTCCTCAGCTACTATATTCTCAAAACCATAAGGTTCAAGAAATCTGATACTAATTTCATGTTGAGAAGCTCAGGTTTTTATACCCACTATCCTGGTAGGAATCAAGCGCAGATGGTCTTCTAGCAAGTGAATACTCATAGTTGCATGTGTTATTTCAGTCTTCAATATCTTTTCATCTAACTCCTTGACTTGCTGGAGGGCCTGTTCATTCTTGCTATATCTTTCTTGTATTTGTTTCACAAACATTTCATGTTTTGGCAGTGCTTCCAATCTCTTTGCAACGGAGGTCTGACACCAAATATAGGTTAGGAGCACTCTCCTACAAAATTCAACATAGGCACTCTATGTTTTCTTCACTGTCTTCTTTAATTCTTCTGAAGTGTTACTCGCAAACTCAATCAGCTTGTATTCTTGCTTTATTGTCTGCTGATATTTGACAAATATATCTATTGGAGATTCTTTGTTTTCTTCTACCCAATTCATCCTTCCCTGCAGATTTTCAAAAATATCTTGGGTTCTATCCAAAAAATATGAGGCTGTATTTAAAATTTCTTCTAATCTGATGTCTATTTGTTGGACTTTAAATATTTCTTCCGCTATCTATAGTTGTATTTGTTGAATATTCTTTCTAAGCATAAGAGCATGCTTCTTTAAAGGTTCAATATCAACCTTATTCTCCATAGGTGACTTCAATGAAGCTGTAAGTGAGTTCTTTTGTTCCTCCAAGGCTGCTATTTGAGTTTCATATAGCTTCTCCTTCTCTTCTGCGGTAGTCTTCTGCATTTCCAGATCAGGCACTTTAATTTCTAATCTTCTCTTTTCTTTATTCAAAAATTCAACTAATAACTGAAGATGATTTTTCTTAGCCTCCAAACTCTTACATTTCAGCTGTAGTTTTCCCAACTCTGCTAAGGTAGCCTCAGAATTCCTCTCTATATTTTCTGCAGATACTACCAGAGCATCTTTATCTTCCTGCATTGTTTGACATTCTGCCTTTGAAACTTTGACCTCACCGATCATGTCCTCATACTTCCTCTTCAAATTCTAGCTTTCACCCCTTCCTTCTTCAAAGTTTCTTTCAGCTGGGCCGCCTTTTTCTGAAACTACCAAGGTCAGTCATGATCCTATCCACATTGTTTTTAGTGGCTAGGGTTAGAGCTACCCCAGCCCTTCCTATTAATCATGGATCGTTATGTGTACCGTGAACTATTGTTTTGTCAGATACCATTATTCTAGGCTAACCCAAAATGTCCACCTTCTTTTCAGCTCTTTTGACAATTCTCTTCTTCTCTTTTTCGTAAAATATAGTGTTAAAATATGGTACCTCTTCCCCTAAAGTGGGCATGAAAGGAATAAAATCCACTCCAAAAATTGACCTTGAACCTTCTCCTACTGTACTACTAGAAGGAACAACTGGCTCTAATGGGTTACTATCAGACTGAGCCTGTTCTTGGTCCGTAGGGTCTTGTCCTTCTTGTGTCTCTATTCTTGAACTTTTAGGTGTATTTTTTGTTTGTTGTTTCTCTTTTTGGACACCTTCTAATCTGAACCCTTCACTGTCTACCTGCATTTTTTGGATTTCATTGTTGATGTAATTGTAACTTCAGAATGTATTCATCCATATATCTTATGTATTGTACCCCGATGTTTATTCCGGGATGTGTATGCAATGTAATTGAGTCATGTCATGCCCCGATGTTCCTATCGGGAAGTGTCTATAATGGGAAAGCCATGTCAAGTCATTGTGGGAAACCCTCCTATTGGTCAAGGGTTAAATTCCCTATAGTTGTGGTGCTCTAGGTTTATTAGAATATCCTAGAGAAGTCAACCCTAGGTGATTCATTGTAACTCAGGGCAATAGTCCCCACCATTGTGGTAAGGATAAACCTCCTTGTTGGTTAGAGGAGGCAAAGTCCCCATAAGTTTTGGGGCACTAGGGTTATTAGACACTCCTAGAGATGTCGGCTCTAGTAAGTAATTGTTAAGTGAGGTTGACATGTTGGAGTGGGTTTCAAGTAAATGAAATAATACAAACGAGAGTGAGCCTATATATTTACAACACACACACATTCAATCATTGGGGTGCATGAGTGAGAGAGAAGACACTAGGATCAGAGAGAGAGACTACTGTTATCAGGAGATCATCTTTATGTTTTTAGGTTTTACTTTTGGTGCTGATTCTATCTCTGAGGAATTTGCGGGGTTTCCTCCTTTATGGTTTCCCCAAATAAAATTATTTGTATCTCTTATCTCTTGTGTTTCATTGTTGTGGATGTTATTCTCTCAGTTAAAGATCCTAATATCGTAATGCTAGCTTAAATGATAAAAATATAACATGGTATCAGAGCTAACCTGAGAAGAAGACATTCTGCAGCTGTAGAAACTATGAATTCTTACTTTTTCGTTCTCTCTCCACAATCCATCAGCAAAATTATGCTAGGCTAACTCTCCATTGAAGGCCGCATCTTTATGTCAAAGCAGAATTCAATTTAGAGCATTTTCAGTTTTGGTGCGGGAAATTAGGGCTTCTTGCAGAAGAGGAATTTTTGAGTGAGCCCGACATAGGATTTCTATCCTCATCAAAATTGAAGTTTAGAGACCTAGATCAATAATTTTGGTTGGATGAAACTACGGGAAAGTAAGACCCTAGTTTGACCCCGAGCTGGAAAAACCCTAAAATACTAAAACTGCTAAGTTTTGGTACATTTGCTACATCTCGGGATTGGCGAAGGTTCAAGAGCTAAAATTTGCAGAGGCCAAAGATATAATCCTGATTTACACCGTGTCAACAATTCAGCCTTATAATCACTATATTCGGGGAGATATGATCCCTCCAAGGTAGGGTTCCATCCTCGTCTAGAATTCATCCCTAAACAAGACACCTGGGGATAATTGCTATATCATGCGCTACCAAGGTCCAAATGAAATTTATGAAGATGTTATAGAAAGGGAATGGAGTTTAATTTCTATGTTCTAAGTTTCAGACCCAGAAGATGAAACAGTGACACATGGCAGTCCGTACAATTTCACTGTTCTGAACAGTCCTATAACCGGTCACCTTGAAAAAATGATCATATGTCCCAATTGGTGAAATAAATTCTGATGAAACCTATGGTGTTCGAACCAGGACATGCGAGGATACCTCATTGCAAATTTTTAGATAGAGAGGAGTAGTAATTTTAGATATAATATAGAAATAGTAATAGGGAAAACTAGGGCTTCCTGTTCTGGGATCTTCCCTCCACTGTTTTCAGAAAAGGAGTACATTGGACAGCTCCATTTGAAGATATCTATATTTCTATCCAATCAGATCTAAAAGATTCCAAGTTTTTAAAATTAGGTTTTCTTTGACAAACCCTAGATCAGCCAGCTCTGAAACCAGGATGGAGACCTCAAATCGGTAAGATGTAATCTATTGCTATTTTCATTTGAGGTTCTCATTTAAAAGTGATCTATCACATCAGGTTGATGATAATCTTAGTGAAGTTGAAAACCTCCAAGGATGGAAGTATATGATCTCACTGAAGAAAATGAATTGGACACCTACATGAGTAGAGAGGTTCTAGTTCTAGAGGGAGATGAGGCTAGAAGCCTTACACAAGAAGAACTTGGTAAAGGTGAAGAAGATCATTGTTGATTCAATCATCGATTAAGTTGTACCACAAGTGCCTTCCCTAAAGACACTGAAGATGTTTGATTCCTTGACCAAGCTATTTGAAGGGAAGAACATAAATCAGAATATGAACTTAAGAAACCAGTTGAAGAATGTGAAGATCTAGAATCTAGAAACCATGTAGTCATACTTTACAAGGGTCTCTCAAATCAAAGAACAACTTGAAGCGGTTAAAAAAGAAGTGAAGAATGTAGAAGTGGTGATAGCCACCTTCAATGGCCTCCCAGGATCATGGGATTCATTCATTCAAGAAATGTGTGCCAGAAGAAAGTGATTTCTTTTAGCAGACTCTGGGAAGAAGAAGAAGCTTGTATCATAAGAAGAGAAGAGAAGATGGTAGCAATTCAAGAACAAACCATCGAAAGAAGATCCCTCAAGCGATGGGGAATATGAAGGACTCAATTCTTGAAGAACCTCTTACCCATCTTGAGAGTTTGGATAAGAAATGATGAAGCCATGAATGAAGAAGATGATGAAGCAGAAGGATCAAGAAGGAGTCTACCCACGAAACAAATAAAGATAAGTATTCAATTGTCATTTCATGATGTTGTTTTTTGTTATTCATTTGTTTATATTAATTTGATGTATTATGCATGATAGAATGTTTGCATTAATGACAATATAGTGACTAATATGCATGTGATGGGTAAGTATCTCATGGTGTTATAAAACTATCCATTGCTACATATCTATAATGAAACCTCTTTGCTGACATATTTGATTAGTGCACAATCTCAATGTTGTCCTGGTGGAGATGGAAGGAATCTAGAAAAGTTTCTGTGAGATATGGATGAATGTTGTATTGGATAAAGTAGTTGCATGATCATATATTTATGCATAAGAATTTTCGAGTATGAATATTAATTATGAAATGTTTCTAACCATAAAAATGCATTTGAATTGTAGGAAAGATCACATACATAATCACCTACAAGAAAAGAAGAATGAGACTTGTTCCGAAGAACAAGTGCCGACAGTTCAAGATGAAAAACAATATGATGAATGCAGTGACATCATTGATGCAGAACCTTCCAAGAAGAACGGGAAGACTAGTTCAACAATAATGATGTCTAAGATGTAGTATCGATACATGAAGGGAATTTCATAGTTCCATCATGCAGTAGATGGAAACATCATGGGATACAAGCCAAGAATCATAGCACGAGGCTTCTCACAAAACGAAGGCATAGAGTACGAAGAGAAATTTGCAGCCAATGGGAGTTGAGACACATGACAGGAAGAATCATGTATGCAAATGAAAGAAGGCCTTGTATGAGTTCAGAAGACACCCATGGGATAACACATACATGAGGAGCTTGATGAATATCTTAAACTTTGCTACAAGGTTGAAGATGAAAGCCTATAGAGGATGACAAGCTCACAGATGGGTGCAAGAAGAACTCTTGAAAAGGTTCAAGATAGAGGATCTTGGTATCCAGTGATCCTAGATGGATACATAGAAGATTAGTAGCATAGGAATATACTTGTCACTACAGTACAGAATGTTTCAGTGCATAGAGTATGGAAGACAGAGGGAGTATGATGCTTCAGAGAGAGTGACTGCAGAAGATCCTGAGGTTCGACATGGTACGACAAGATGGACATTTTACCAATTAGCATGGGAATGAGGAACAAAGGGATAGTGTTGTTTACCATATGTTAAAATCCTATGGTGTCTGAGCTAGGAACTACCTAAGGACGGGGGTTAAACAAATCTCACTTATTAGGCCTCAAAAGAGTTATTCAGACTTGCAAATATTTTGAGTTTTCTCACTACCCAAAAGAATGAACTGCTTCTCAATCATTTAAATGCATGGGTTAGGCAGCTTAGGAATACGAGCATCTAGGAGAATTCAACTTTTGAGCTAGACAGTCTTTTAATAGGAAGAAGTTAAGTCAGAAATCTGGGGTTCACCAGGTAGTTGCCAATTGTTGCAGCTACAACATTTTCTCAAAATTCAAAAAATTTCGAGACCCTCCTTTTGCTTATATTGGTTTGATTTTATTTTTTGATTTGGTTTAATGATTCTTCAGAAAGACTTTTCCTAATGCTAGAAATGATCCATGATTTGTTTAAGCTTACCATCGCCTTTGAATGCATTTTTGAGTGTTTGAAGTCGGAATTTTATTTACTTGCGCTCCCGCCGTTGCGGAGAAGTAATAAGCAACTAGTTTCGATAATTTTCTCCGATGCATTTTGTCTCAATCAGCTGAAAATTGGATTCACGTTGAAACATTTTTGTTCTATGTTCTCCGCAGTTGCGGACGACAGATTATGAAGTCCCCCGATGGTTACGTTGACTTTTCAACCCCGCTTTGTTGTTTCGTTGATCCTTAAGTTTTGGGCTTCCGCCGTTGCGGCTGCAACAAGCACTGTCCTTCCAGTCATTAAGTTGATTTTTCCTCCAATTTAGAGTTTGGCTATTGCGGAATGTCATGTCCTTTATGATTCCACTGTTCTAGTTCCCTATCCTGTTATCGCTCTAACGATTTAGTCTCGCGAGCTCCGATGCGTTATTGACTTCTCCCAGATGTCTCAGCGGTTCTCCTAGTTCTTTTACCACCGGACATTGCGGAAGGAGATGTTCTTGTGACCTCCGATCCTTGTGTTTCCACCATCCGATATTTCTCCCGCCACTTATGGTTGACCATATATATATACGGGGTTGAGTGTTGATTATTCTATTGCTATTTTGGACTATCGTGCATTGTCATTTTCGTGCGTTGTCGTTCCGCTCGAGCTCTCTAGGACCCCCGTTGTTGGTGTACCCTCGTTCCCAGGTGTCTCAACTATGGAAGCTTAATAGTACTCCTCCTACCAATAGTAGCAGTGCCAGGTAGGCGCATTATCCCATTCCGTTCGACTAAGTGTTTTGATTATTGTTCCACTTTTAGGTTTTTCATGACCATTTTCCCTGGGCCCCCGTCGTTTACATGTATATATGCTGGGGGCATGTAGCATAACTGTCAGTGAGGAATTTTTGTGACCCACGGGGTGGTTTTCCTTCGTGGCCGTTATGATTTTTGACCCTGCAGTTGGTGGTTGGGGAAATTGGTGCAGACGGCCGTTACACTGTTTGCACCATTCTGCCCCGTTTTATGATAGGTCGTTAGGGGAAGATTTTTCATGGCCTCCCTGTGAAATGTTGGATTGGTTTCCCCCTCTCACGTTTCCCGCATCCTCAAACCATGCCATGTTTACCCCGCTATTTTGAAGCGACCCGGTTCACGGTCGGTTTCGAACCCGAGCCAGTCCGAGGGAGTGTAACACCGCATAGCCTTAGATGGACCATAGATGACGCATAGGTAGTGTTTTTCCTAGAGCACCCAGTTGAATGGATTGAATAGGTGCCCCTGTCGGTCTACATAGCGCAATGATCATGGCACCCATATAGAGCCCGGGGTTTCTCCATTTTAATGTAGATTTTGTTTCCCACCCAAGTTTTGTTGATTAAGCTATTTTCAGTGTTAGACAGGAGTATTTGCGTGCACATATTTGCTTCATTTAATTAATTTTCGTCATGTTAAACTTCGATGAGGTAAAACATTTTACATTGCTATCTCAATCTCTGCAAATTATCCGGAAATAGCCTAACGATTACAATTGTATGTGTTACAGGAAGATTTCGAATTCAAAATGTCGAAGCGTCAAAAGAAGAAGACCAGTGTGGTCGAAGAGGATCCCGACATAGAAGTCATTACCAAGACTAAATATATTTATGAAGACACCAAGTGCATAATTGGTGTAGAGCCTGAGTATCAGTGGGGAGACATCTACAGGTTAATCACGTGCCAAGAGGTGCCTGATATAGGCTTTAAGGAAGAAGGCATATATGCAAATATAGAAAGGTCTTCACTGATGAAGATTGCTACAAGACCAGAGATCTTTCCATGTTCTGAAGTGATTGGGTGGATTCTACCCAGAGCAGATGTAACCACTATGATTCTTGAGAATGTTGAAAAACAAGTCTATGCTGCCTATAGCCCAAGATATGTATCCCTAGCCTACCGCCTGCCAGAAGCACAAATATTTTTAACTGAAGATTGGATAAGAAACATCAGAATGGACCTCGTCGAGACCCTTAAGAGAATGCTGATGCCTGGAAGAAACTTTAGAACCAGGCTGACGGGAGAATATGACACCGCGAGCTTAAGGACCCCATACATGTTCATTGCCTTAATGCTCAATAGAATTTTTGGGAGAGCTCATGGAAAAATCTTCAAATTGGAGTGGATGCCAATTATTTTTTATGTCGCGACACAGGGGACCATTTTCAACTGGGCCAACATAGTGTCGAATAGTCTTTCAGCCTATATGGCCTCAGCTTTGGGAGGAGTGTCCCAAAAGAGGTCAGAATTTTACATGAGCTCAATACTCGTTGATTGCATACTATGCAATCAACCTTTCCCCAGCCTAAGGTGCATCTGGGACAAGGAGAAGATACCTATTTACTTCGCATACAAGCCACTGTGGGCTCATAAGTACCACAGTCACTACAGGGAGGTTTGTGAACATTTTATCATGCCATTATATACTCTCATTTTCCTGAAAGAATGTGACTGCATGTCAGAAGAGGCATTGCAGGTAATTGAAGAGTATGCAGATTACTACCTGACTGAGGGTGGGCTCTATTTCAGAATGTTTGGAGGCTCCAGAGCACCCTCCCTACTACCAAAATATGCCATAGACTATATCATTCATAAAGAGGCAGTTAGGCAAGTCTTCCTAGATGGTATAGGAATCTTTTTATTTGAGCATAAGAAGGCTGCATATCCCCCTTGGCCTTTCAAGTTGGGGAGTTATAAGTTTACTAGAGTAAAGAAGGCAGATGAATTTGTGGAGGAATTGGAAAAGTTTCATTTTGGTGAAATTCCCTTCCACAGGAATGACTCCCACAAATAGGTTGCTGAACACTACAAAGAGGCCAACGTCCATTTCGAATACACTCACCATTGGGATAGAGAAGAGTCCGTCTTCTGCAGTGCATTGAACATAATAGCCTTGAGGAGAAGGTTCAAAAAGAATATCACCACCAAAGGTGGAAAGGGGCAAGATGAGCAAGCAAAGGCTGATGAGGAAACCAGGAAAAGAAACAAAGAAGCCCAAAGGTTAGCCAAAGAAGCTAAAGGGTGGCTAAAGGGAGAAGAGGAAGAGAAAAGAAGAGTTGCACAAGAGGCAACCAGAAAAGAAGAAGAATATGAAAGAAGTGAACAAGAATAAATAAAAATGAAGCTTGATGAGGAGCTTCAAAAATAGGAGGCAGAGAGGATGAAGCTGACCCAGACAGCGACAGAATAGTCAGCCTCTGACATAGCTGACATTCAGACCCAAGACATGGAGAAACCCAAGGTTCAGGACCTAGAAGTACCTGCTGTCAGCGCACCTGGATAGTCTATGGCCCCCACACTTAGACTAGTCTCTTTTGAACAGAAGATAGGGGAAGAGGTCCCTGATTTTAATACTATCTTCTATGACAAGGAAAGAAAGAGGATAGTGAAAAGAACTGAAAAGAAGGTTGAAACAGGGGGTCTGTCCGGGAAGATGATAACTGATACAACCATTGTATACGGAATAGACCGATATCCTAGATTCACTATTAGAGCAAGGGATGCATTGATCCACACTTCAGAGGACAGTGTAGACAAAATAATGATAGATCTGGAGCAATCTAAGAAGTCTTCCTCTCAACTGAAAGACACATTAAGAAAATAAAGAGAATAAAACAATAAGTTGAAGAGAAAATTTGAAGACATGGAGAGGGATATAAAGTCTTCAAGGATATAACTTCAAGTTCTCCAAGCAAAGAGAAGATCGATGGAGACCACCCAGGAGTGTCTGGAGAAAATACAACAAGAATATCAAGAATTGAGGGCGGAGAAGGAACAGCTCCTTGGGAAGATAGAGGATCTAGAGCTGCAAAAGAACACCTTGGAGGTGAATGAGAGGCAATCTCAAGAACAAGAGGCAAAACTTCAAGAGCAAGTTACCTCACTAACAATAGCTTTAGAGGAAGCAAAAGAGCAGCAGGTTAATCTCCAACATTTCAAGGAACATGTGCTGGCACAAAAGGCCAAGATGCTTTAGCTGCAGATGGCCATAGAAGATGAAAGATGCAGGGTTTTGCAAATAGATGGTCAGTTGGAGAAGATTTTGGAGACCTCCTCATATTTTGTTGATAGATCTCAGGACATCCTAGAAGTCCTAAAAGCAAGAATAGCAAGGCTAGAGAACAATGAAGAAGCTCCTGCAGAGCTTCCCTCGAAAGATCGACAGGCCCTTATGCAAGATTACGACTTACTCGAGTTTGCTATTAACACAGCCGAGGAATTCAAAAAGGATGTTAGAAAGACGAAAGGGGCATGTACAGAATTCTTCAGAAGGCTCCTGATTACCTATAACCGGTGCCAAGTAGAAGCTGAGCAGAGCATTAGAGGAAAATTGGGGTCTAAAATGGGCCTTATAAGAAAACGTGCCAAAATAAGTTTTTGTGAGTTGGAATTCAAGAACCAATAGAATTTCAATAAAATAAGTCAACCATAATGGTTGAATTGACATATTTGTCATTAAAAAAACTACTTTTTTTGTTCGTATTTTTGACATATCTCATTGTGTTTTTACTCAAATTTTGATCGGGAGAGCTCGTTGGATGTGGAATTTGATTTCACATCCAACGAGTACCCACACTGCATACTTTTTATGGACCCCGATACCCCAAAAACAAGAAATACCTGAAAAATGTGATGATGACATCATCATCATGTTTTTTCAGGTATTTCTTGTTTTTGGGGTAGTGGGGTCCGTCAAAAGTATGCAGTGTGGGTACTCATTGGATGTGGAATTAAATTCTGCATCCAACGAGCTCTCTCGATTGAAATTTGAGTAAAAACACAGGGAGATATGTCGAAAATACGAACACAAAAAAGTAGTTTTTTTCTTTCTTCCTCCAAAATTAATCAATATTATTTTATTATTTTAACTATTATTTTATTATTTTAACTATTATTTTATTATTTTCCTTAGGAGGCCCATTTTAGACCCCAAAATTCCTCTAATGGCTAGATCCTTTTCCGACCACAACTTGTTTGTGGAAATTTTGCAGAAAAGGTACCAAGAGGAGGAAAGGAAAATACAGCACATTAAAGCTCTCGACGACCAGACCTTAAGGAATGAAGTAGATCATTCCGCAGTCAGTGTGCAACTATTAGAAGATCAGTTTTGTTTGAGTGCAGCCAGAATTGAAGCCATCAAGAACCAGGCTGCGAAATTCGAGATAAACATTCATTTTTTGGAACCTTTTGAGTTTGAAGGCATCGCCTCAGAGGCTTTAGCTTGGAAGAAATTTCTAAATGCTCAAGCGGGGCCCTCCTCGTGAATGATTTTTTGCTTTTGTAATATGTAACAATTTTGTAAACACTTGATGAAAGGGAAATTTTTGGAGGCGAAGAGTTGGGGAATCCCAAGGGTTATTTGTGGGCAGCCCAACAGTCTTATTCTTTTTGTATAAATATAGAGGACGTAGAAGAAATAAGGGATTTTTCCCAGTTAGACAAAAAAAGAGATATTGTAAGAAGAACTAATTTTTTTTGCAATAAAGAATTATTGTTTTCCTGGTGGAGAAAGTTTGGTGGGACATTCAAATGTTATGCTATGGATTGGTGGAAGATGAACTATTTCATTTTCTAGCTTTTTGTCCATTAACTGTGAGATCGTTCTAACTCTTAGGGCCTATGTTCTTGTTTGAATGATTTCTGGTTTATTCTATGAAACTAACACCATGAGTAATGAATGATCTTCACAAGAAATTGACTATCTGATTGTTAAATATCTTTAATCGTTCATGTGTTGTTGGAAGAAATATCAGCTATCTATAATTTCTCTTTATAATGCATGTACAATATACATTACTCATTGATAAGTTACACTTCAGCTCCCCAGGGATAGGTAGATAGTTAGATTTACTTTATTTCTGTATGTGATTTGGGTGCTTGTGAGTTCTAAGACAAGAGGTAAGAACTTGCGCATCACTTTGTGACTACTCCTTGCATTCTTTATCGCCCTACATTGTTAATTAGGCACGTGCATATCATACCTTAAGTCAAAAAATACAAAAATATATATGGTGGACCGGGCCGCAGCCAGTAAACCCTTTGTTTTGTTACTTGACCTACGGTAGCCGGAACGCAAACCGGACGGATTCCCTACACCAAACAGTCATAGGCCAATTGGGAACGTTGACTGGGGAGAATCCCTTGCTGTTGCCGCCTACGAATTTCCAGGCCTCAACAGAAGTATGCAATAGAGATCCTGAATAGGTTTAGGATGATGGACTGTATAACCACACCTATGGAATTGAACTTGAAGTTATTGATTGATTCTTCATGAGAGACGGTTGATGCAATGATATATCGTCAGATGATTTTTTTATTGATGTACCTACTGGATACAAGACCCGATATTTGCTTTGTTGTGAACACATTAAGACATTTTCACTTGATGGTTGCAAAGGGTACAGTTGAGTATGGGCTCAAGTATGATATAGATAAGAAGATTAACCTGGAGGGTTATGTTGATTTATATTGGGCACGCAATGCCATTGATAGGAAGAGCACTTCAGGGTGCTGCTTCAGTATGGGATCAGGTGTGATCTCTTGGTTTAGCAGGAAGCAATCCTATGTGGTACTGAGTACAACTGAAGCAGAGTATGTCGCAGTTTGTTTAGCTAGTTGTGAGGCAGTATGGCTAAGGAAGCTACTGTCTGATTTAATTGATCTCTAGTTGGATGCTATCTGTATATATTATGACAACCAAAGTTGTGTGAAGTTGTCAGAGAATCCAGTGTTCCATGACAAGTCAAAGCATATCAATATCAAGTATCACTATATTAGGGATATGGTGCAGAGGGGAGTAGTGAAGCTCTAGTATGTTGTGACGGAGGAACAGATAGCTGATGTGTTGACAAAGCCATTAGATAAGGTCAAGTTTGAGTACTTCAGGAGAAGCTTGGTGTTCTCCAAATCGAGGTTTCCTCCAAGGGAAAATGATGAGACCCAGAGCCATTCTGACATGGTGAGAGGATTAGTTACTTCCATCGTCAGATGTAAGGGCTGAGCCATTCTATTATGGTGAGAGGATTGGTTCCTTCCATGTCAGATATGAGTGCTGAATCTGTGAGCCATTCTGACATGGTGATAGGATTAAGTTCCTTCCATGGTTAGATGTAAGGTATGAGCCATTATATCATGGTGAGAGGATTGGTTCCCTCCATGTCATATGTAAGTGGTGAGCCATTCTGATGTGATTGTAGGATTGGTTCCTACATGATCAAAAGTAAGTGCTGAATGCCATTCTAGGAATGGAGGCACCTGGTCAATTACCGAGTAGCTTAGTCTGGGACTGGGGGCCATTCTGATGTGACTGTAGGATTGGTTCCTACAAGATCAAATGTGAGTGCACACATTTTCAAACATGCATGTTGGATTGGTTCCTCACATGTGTCAAATGTAAGTGTAGAGCCCTTTCAACATGAAATATTGGTTCCTTGCAAGGTCGAATATAAGTGATGAGCCTTTCCTGATCATTGGTTGAATGAATGTAAGTGTTGGGCCTTTCCTGATCATTGGATGAACGGATGTAAGTGCTGAGCCTTTCTGACACTGTTTGTTATATGTAAGTGCAGAACCTTTTGGCATGGAGGATTGGTTCCTCACATGGCCAAGTGTAAGTGTTGGGCCTTTCCGATCATTGGTTGAATGGATGTGAGTGTTGGGACTTTCTAATAGGGTTGTGGGCTATGTTACCACATGGTCAGATGTGAGTTCTGGGCGTTTCCTTTCTGATATTATTATAGGATTGGTTCCTACATGATTAGATGTAAGTGTTGGGTGGGCCATTCTGGCTTAAGTGTCAGATATAAGTGTTGAAGAAGACCTACATGGTGGCTAGGCCTACATCCATCATGAAAAATAGATGGCTCTGTAGAACTTCATATGACGAGAAGAATCAAGAGATAATACCCATGATGATGATCCAGTAGAGATGTTCCAGAACCAGAGATGATCCAGATTGACTAATGATCTAGATCCAGTGATGATGATCCATATCGAGTGATGATCCAGATCCAATGATGATGTCCAGTGACGATCCAGATCTAGATGAAGATGACTTGAATATGAATATGACTTGAGGATGAATATGACGAGAACTTAATGATGATTCAGATGATACAGAGAAAAAGACTTGTGCTGATAAATTGTGTTGAGAGAATACCTTCCTAGTTAAGAGGGAGTGTTGATGTAATTGTAACTTTGAAATGTATTCATCTATATATCTTATGTATTGTACCCTGATTTTTATTCCAGGATGTGTCTGTAATGTAATTGAGTCATTTCCTGCCCCGATGTTTCGATTGGGATGTTTCTATAATGAGAAATTCATGTCAATTCATTGTGGGTAACCATCCTATTGGTCAAGGGTTCAAGTCCTTGCAGTTGTGGGGCCCTAGGGTTATTAGACTATCCTAGAGAATTCGATAGTGTGTGAGTCATTGTAATTCAAGGAAATAGTCCCCACCATTTTGTTAAGGATAAACCTCCTTGTTGGTCGAAGGAGGCAAAGTCCCCACAAGTTGTGGGGCACTAGGGTTATTAGACACTCCTAGAGATGTCAGCTCTAGTAAGTAATTGTTAAGTGCAGCCGACATGTTGGAGTGGGTTTCAAGTGAAGGAAAGAATATAAATAGAGAGTGAGCCTCTCTATTTATCACACACACACATTCACTCATTGGGGTGCATGAGTGAGAGAGAAGACATCAGGATCATAGAGAGAGACTACTGCTATTGGGACATCATCTTTATGTTTTCGGGTTTTACTTTTGGTGCTGATTCTATCTCTGAGGAATTTACGAGGTTTTATCCTTTATGGTTTCCCTAAGGAAAATTATTTGTGTCTGTTGTCTTTTGTATTTTGTTGTTGTGCATGTTATTCTCTTAGTTAAAGATCCTAATATCATAATGCTATCTTGAATGATAAAAATCTAACATTCATCTTCTTCTTGTCTTTTCATTTCTTCTTCTGCCTTCTTAGCTGCTTCCTCTGCTGCTCGCTTCTTTTCTTCTTCTTCTATTCTCAACTAGTTATTTTCCTGCTGTACAGGTTTATTAGCCTCCTCCTCTCTCTTCTTGGATTCTTCTTCTTCTTGCCTTTTTAATTTCTCCACAGCTTTTCCTTTACCACCCACAGTTGTTATTTTTTGCTTGAATATTTTTCTTAGGGTTGTCATGTTCTTAGCATTCTGGAAAGTCTCCTTATCTTTGTCCCAAAAATTGGGGTATTGAAGTGAAAGTATTCCAATTATTTGATTAATTATACTGCATTTTTCACTCTTGAAAATTCGTAACTTCCAACAAAAAAGGGCACTGCAGGATATATTTCCTTTTTCTGTTCAAAAAGGAAATTCCCTACTCCATCAATATATAACTGTCTAACAGCTTCTTTATGGAGTACATAATTAGTAACATATCTCAGGAGCAGAGAAGGGGCCCTTGAACCGCCATACATTCTTACATATAAGCCATCCTCTATTAAATAATAACTTCCATATTCTTGCATGACCTTGAAAGCTTCTTCTCACATGCAATTGCATTCTACCAAGAAAATCAAAGTGTATAAAGGCATGATGAAATGATCACATATTCCTTATAATAGCTATAGTAGTTGTGAGCCCAAAATAACTTGTAAGCAGCATATACTGGAGCTCGATCCTTATCCCAATGGCACTTTAATGCAGGTAAAGGCCGAGTGCACATAATGCAATCAATCAAAATAGAACTAATGTAAAATTCAGACTTGTTTTTAGATACTCCTCCCAATTCTATGCTCATGCATGCCGACAGGCTATTGGATACTATGCTTTCCCAGTTAAAAATAGTCCCTTGTGTAGCAACATAATAAATAACAGGTATACAACCCATCTTAAAAATTTTCCCATTAGCTCTTCCAAATATTCTTTTCATCATTAAAGAAATGAACCTATATGGATTACGGAGAGTTGATGTCTCATACTCTCCAGAAGGCCTTGTCCGTAAATTTCTATCTGAGATCAGCATTTTCTTCACTCTCTCTACCAAGTCCAGGTCTAACTCCTTTAACCAAAATTTAGTTAGATAAGTCTGTGGTGATGGAAGATGATATGCCATGGACACATAAGCAGGGTTGTGTGTGGCATAACCTTACTTCTCGGTATTTGCTAGGATCATCCTTCTTACATTTTCCCTAGGCAGAATCCAACCTAGCACTTCCAAACATGCAAAACGCTCAGGCCTGGTAGCCACTTTCAAAACCAGCATCTGGAATAGTCTGACTTGAAATCATCCTATACACTTCTCCCCACTTGTATTCTAGTTCAACCCAAGTAGTAGCTTTAGTGTCTTCATAAATGACTTCTACGTTGGCTATCACTTCTACTTCAGGTTCTTCTTCAGCCACTTTAGATTTCTTCTTCTGTTTCCTTGGCATATTGTTGTACTGGAAATCAACCTATAACAATCATGGAACATGATTTCAGTCTAACTATATCTAGCAACTGGTATAGTTATAAACAAGAAAACAAACAATTATTACCATTTCTTCAATATGCATACTGGAATCCAAAGTCAATACCAAAACCTTTTGAATGAGGGATTTTAAACAACTTTTGAAATATTTATGCTCCCCAAAATTGCCCAAAAATTTGCTTGCTCAAACCCTAAACTGTTCCAACTTCATAAAACCCATATGAGCACCTTGACTGAGGCAGAACTCACCCTACTGTTTGCTTCAGCAACACTCTAAAACATTAATCAGATGCACCCACGGGAAACTACTGCTAGAGGAGGCATGATTCTCTAACCCTGAGCTAAAAATGTAACAACCAAAAATAGGGTGGTGCAGATAGTGAATCGTTTCTCTACACCATTCCTAAACCCCCACAAAACTGCCATAGGTGCACTCATGGCTGACAGACTAAAACTTCACCGACCAAAATGAAACGTTCACAGCTAATGGGATAAGGCCTCAATAAAAGGATAAAAATCACTGCAAGAAAGCAACAAAATGCACAAGAAACCTAACCTTATCCACCTGGCGGTTAAACATTAACAAAACCGAGAAAACCAAAACCGTGAATAGATCCTACCTAGCAATGATGTCATAGGAAACCTAGATGGGAACACCTTTCGTGGGTGCAGAGGAGGGACAGCTTCGTAATCCATAGGATGGACGGCTTCTACGATGAAAATGACAAGTAACAAACCCAAAATGATATTATATAGACCTCGATCGAGAGTAGAGAACACTAGCGGTGGGAAAACCTTTTAACCACTGTTGGGAGACCAACTCCGAAGAAAAACCGTAGTGTCAGCTGCTGATCACTCTGCTCACCAAGTGATCACTCCGGGAAGAAATATTGAAAATCGAAGGCACTAGTGTCACCGGTATCAAAGGAAACAATACTAAGCTTCAGATCAAATTGCAACTAACCCTCCAAAACGTCGGTCGACGGACAGACTAACACTCTAGCTCGTTCTTGAAAATAAACCCGACCGTGAGATTTTCCACTTAAATGGTTATCGAGAAAGGATAGCTGAAGGGACATCCGATCCATTGGATCCACTTTGTACTAAGACGCTAGAACCTCAGTGGACCGATTTTGAGAAGATAAACCAACTTAATCCTGAGGCATCAACTTAGATCTGGAAAAAGTTCCCGATAAAACCCATCGAAAAGCTAGTGGACTGTTCCTCTGCAACGTCAGAATACTAGTTAACTAAGCATCTGACACGGACATGCAAAAAGATTAAGTTTTTTCAGAAAATTTCTGAGCCCAGAGAAAACCTTGCCAAAAATAAAACATTTCCAGGACAGTTTGAAGCTAAAACAAACAAGGGCGAACCCTAAAAACTAATTTTTAGGGGGGAAGAGTTGCAGCTACAACAGGTGATGGTTTCTTCCTTTATGAATCTACAACTAAGATTTTATGGAGGGCCGAGAGGTATGAAGATGGTTGAATAAGGAGCCTAGAGCCCTTGCATTGAAGGTTTATGGCCTTGGGATCATGGAGGAATGCATCCAATCCGAGTTAAGTGTAACACAAAATCACTTAGGGGGTGCCCTATATGATTTATAGTGCAAGAAATTTGGAAGTCCATTAGTTTCTAGAGGACAAATCAATTATGCAAATGGCCTTGCGTTGAGGGATAAGTTGGCTAGGGCTTAAGGGGATGGTAGCTAGGATAGTTTAGGATGATATGGGTGAACCTAGGACTTCCTAACAATGATTTTACTATGTTTTTATGTGCTTTTGAAGTGTATTATCACTGTGGTCAAACAAAGAAACAAGTGCATCTTCAAAAGCTAATGGTGTGTTCACCAGATCCTCCATCCTGTCATCAATGGGTGACTAATGCAACTGGAAGAGTTTGTTTCGTAAGGGTGCAATTTATCCTTTTTCATTAAGAAAAAAGGGTGGTATACAATCATTTGTATGATCAACAAGTCTTAGAGTCCCAATCAGACCTTCAAAACACAACATTGCACTCACCACTAGTGGGAGAGAAAACAGCATTGCACTCATAGTGGGAGAGTCTATTAGACGCTAGAAGTATTCTACAACCATTGGAGGTGTTTCTCTTTGGGAGTGGACTTTATAATTCAAATAGTTTGTAGTATGAATCATACAATGATTCACCCAATTTTAACTTTTAGCTAAAAAGAAAGTCCCTAATTCTTGAAGATGTGATTTACAAGAATAAAAAATGGCTACCTAATCTTCATCTTTGATTGCAAGATAGATAATATAAGTTCATACTCATCCAAGTATAGGGTAATTTATCCTTATGATCATGGATAACCCCTATGATAACACTGTGCATCACTGAAACAAGGAATAAAATGTATCCATTGCCATAATTTCCTAGCAACAATCATTGAGATGAAACTAGTGGAACAATGGAAGTAACCAAAAACATTAATTAGTCCATGTGTAGAAAATACATGCCTCACCTTGACATATGGGTACTTCAAATAGTATCCAAATCCTATGGTTGAAGTACCCATTGCAAAATTTTAATGCAAATGTTCTAGAGAAGGTTGCAAAGCCATACATTGAATTTTCCAACAGTATAATAATATATTATGAGGATGAAGATATATATGAGTTCTATCCAGAGCCTAGTTATAACATCCCCAGGTTTTTCATACAACGGGTGAGGGATTACTCAAAATCACTTCCTCTAAGAGCAGGAAAACAGTGAAATCCCATTGTGTGTCCCTAAAGAGGGGTAACCCCCACTGGTATGTGTTCCATCTCATTCCAATTACAAATACTAGATTTGTCTAGACCACTTCTCTTATAAATATGTTTTCTTGTAAGTTTATTTTACCAAGATAAAAATAAACAAATAACATGAAACAGACCTATATATCCATAAAGATATATCAATGCATTGGAAACCAAAGAGTAACAAATATTTTTGACTTATCTTTTCCTTGTGTTGAAATAAATTTTCTTCTCTAAATAAGGTACATTACAACCAAATATACAGGAAAAGTGCAAACCAAACTACTAATCCAAATAGTCTTACCTTCTCAACAGGGTATGCTATTTTTCCATAGGTAGCACATTTGTCTTGAGTTCCAGAGAACATCATGGACACTTGACTAGGAGATCTTGTCTGTAAAAGAATATTCAATGAATTATAAATTAGCACTATATCTCCCAACTCTTGATTTTATCATGACATTCACCCCCTTCCTTTAAAAGATAATAATTTCATAAATATAGGAATGAACCACTTTTTATTGTTCTAGTATAACTAAAGTTTACATTTCTTATACTGTGTTTTCCTTATTAAAGTTTGGGATACTTCAACTAGAATTTTTTTAGATTTAATATATGTGAATTTAATCCATAATATTATTTGCTATTCACATGAAGTGCACTAAAATACTTTGATAGTAAAGTATTGGAAATTATTTCATCATAAAAGATATAAAATTATACCATTTCAGGTTGAAGATTCCCAAGTACTTTGCTTGATTTTTCTTTCAAAACAGAGGGGAAAAGAAAACCTTAATGACAGAACTAAAAATAAGCTACAATAAATTTATCCTGACGTTTATCAATGAAAATAAACAACATACACTTTCTCCATCATAATTCCTAGCATTCTCAAGATAGATATATTATGGGACATACAGTTCTTTTTAAAGTTGCCACTCTCTCTAAAAAGATGGTCAAAGTGAGGCTTGCAATATAGCACTCCCTCCATTGATGACTAATTACTCAGCTGCAAAAAATGTCATCTGTCAAAGCAAAGGAATAGGGAAATTTACAACCAAATAACGTCTTAAACTATAAGTGTTTTTATCCAAACATCAAGAGGCCAAATAAAAGGTTCAACTAGAGTTTCCTGGTAGTTACCAGGTTATTGAGACAAATTGTTGTTTTAGCCTGTAGACCTTTGGGATGGACATTTGTAGTTACAGGTAAGTTGTCTTTTCTATGAAAATAGGCCTAAAACTTTAGAACTGAAGGACAATTGAAAAAATGTACATCCAATATTGTGTGAAATATGTCTTTGCTGTTAGTTGCTTAGTAGTTTCCACATAAAGGTTATTGCAAGATAGTAGTACTATAGCTTTGAGTTGGGAAAAATGTCTACATAGTACGAAGCACTATATATTTGTATATTTATCACCAGACCTATAAAAATTACCAATAAATAGATATCAACCCAAGACGAGAATAGATAGTGTACAGTTGGATGAATACTGACAACTACGAAATGATCAATTCAGTTGGCTGAGCCATGTTCTCCTTAAGGCTTGTCATGTTCCCAATCCTGAGCCATGTTCTCCTCAAGGTTTGCTATTTAAATTTGTTGGTTGGGATGTGGTCCATAGACCTGTGGAATATTACCACTGCTGATCCAGGTTCAATTAACAGTGCATTGTGTATGGGTCTACCTAAGAATCCCAAAAGAAACATCTCCCAAGAGATTGACCCCATTCCAGCTAAAAATGGGGAGTTTCTGTTAGGAAAAAACAATGTTAAGTTCAAATAATGGAAAGTATAATATCTATCGAAGAATAAGTTCCATTATGGCCAAGTACAGACAAGTGATGTGATCTCTGTATAAATAAAAGTTTTCTCTCAAGTTATATTTTTTGTTGGAAATTAGGTTAGGATAAATTCATTGTGAGTTTAGTGTAGTGCCTAGAATTGATGATTTTATGTGTGTTGTAAAGGTTATTTTAGGTCTTTAGCATCCTTATTTGTCAGCCCTGTGTTTAGTGATTCCCCAAATTTTGTGAAGTTGCATATATTGGAGCACATGAGATAAATCATATCTGATAAATGAAAATGGAAAATGGGATTTCCTCCAAATGACAGGGTGATCAAGTGGTAGGTCTCTAGTTCCATGTTAATCTAGTGTTGTGTTTGGGGGTTAGATCTAACCAGGCCCAACCATTGCTACTCATTGTGACACTTCCTTGGAAAAGGATTCCAATAAATTTCAACCATTCCTAGTGCAATTTGGCATGGGATGGATGTCATACGCCTTTCTGTAGTGATGTGAAGGATGATAGTCCCTTTTATGAGGTTTCTTGGTCTAAATGAGAACTTGTGAAATAGTACCTAGACATGGATTTTATGTTTATCATGATATTTAGTATTCTGCACAGTAAAAAATGGCTTCATCATGGGCCAAGTGGCTTCTATTGACTAGACAAACCTCTATGAGAATGTGGGTGCATAATAAGCACAGTGTTATGTTTGAGATCTGATCTCTGTCAGCTCAAAATCAAAATCAAGACTGGAAATAAGGTTCTGAACTTACTAGAATTTAAGTGTGTTAAATTACAAGTTACTTGTATTTTGCAAAAGGTAGAATTCTTGTAGTATTGGACTAGATTTAAGAATCAATATTAAAAAATTTAATCCATTTAGAGGGTTGAATGAGTGGGATCAACAAGATCTAGAAATGATTAGACAAAATAGATATTAATATTGCTATACTCAATATAAAATTCACAAAACATAATTATTAGAAGGTTTTCCAGTTCAATTGTCTATGTTAAATCTAAATTCCTGCAAGACGTTCAAAAATACTAATTACAGTGTATCAGGTCAATTAAAAAATCTCATATGTCTTTCCAAGAACACAATTCTTCTACTCTTAAATATATGTTGTCTTCAGTGTGGTAATAATCATTTGTATAGACTTTCCATATCTAATTTTGTGAGTCATCTTACATTCCCACTGCCAAAAACATCCTATTTGCAATTTTTATTTGATATTTGCATACATACCATATCAAACTCATGTCAGTGACCTTGACATACCCAAATACTTCCTAAGTTTCTTCAATTAGGTTACACCCAGAAACATTATTGAAGTCTCAAATAAGATTAAATTAAGAGATAAAAAATCTTCAAAAAAAAGAAAATTGTTGCTATTAAAACAAGTCAAAAGATAAATAAGTGCCAAAAATATAAGAATCTAAAAATGTCCAGCATATGACATTTTATTCTTGGATCTAGATCTTGCTTGTGCACATTTATGAGTGTATCATATAGACAAAATACTTTAAAAATATAAACATAAATACAGTTCGTGCAAATAATGTGACTTACATGCAGGGGGGGAAACTTTAACGAGAACCTGAAGTGGGTCTACAAAGGAGATGCAGCAAAGTCATGGAAAAGTTTTCTACACAATAGTCAGTTTCTCTCAGCAACAAGTCCCTAAGGGAAATGGAGAGTTGACAGGTCTCAAATCTATTTTTATTAATGTTAACGTGAAAGAAACTCTAGGATATTTCTAGACACTTTTGTTTAATTAGTATTTATTTTACTTGGATAACATTTTAGCATCAATGAGTGTTCTATACACTGCTACAGTCTTGTGGACAGTGAAAACTGATTGTACTGTCTGGTCCGATTGACCTATTCCTTGGTCATTTGTGGACATTGAATTAAGTTATCTTATCTAATATAGAACTAGAATTTAAGAAAATGAATTTTCATATTATCTAGTCCAACCTATAGGATTCATAGTGAACTTAAACTGAATTCAAAGTTCTGAAAGGAAGTACACAAGATGATATTTTGATTTTGCTTAACTGAAACGATAGACATAATAGAAATTTAGAATGAGAGTTCAAAGCTAGGAAAACTCTATTTCTACATTGAAAATTGAAGTTAGGTCAAAAGTACTATTTATTAGTGTTTGATCTCCTGGGGGATGGCTATTTATGCTCATAGGGTAAGTATACATAGTCCATACAGAGGCTTCACTCCTACACTTTGTTTCTGCAAGAAATGAGGAGAGATGGTACAAAAGAAATCTCAAAGTTTGTACCCAAAGCATCGCACTCTTTCAATATACTAAGTAGAAACAACTTGAACAAATTTCATGCAAGGTCCCATAAATATGCCAACTCAGTTAAGTAATTTCACTCACTGGAACAAAAGATTCTAAGAAGAACAATATTTCCAAACACCCCTGGCTTCTATTGGTTGATTTTCCAATTCTTCAAATAGCCTTTAATCCAACTCTCAGATAGCCCACCAAGATTTTAGACACCATGGGATCCTAAACATTGAAAATGGGAAATGAAAAGGAACATATTTCAAGAAACTGCACTCCATTAGTTTTCACCTATTCAGATAGAAACTTCTTTACAAAGTCAAGCAATGATCCTTGTTATGGATTGATCTCATCAATCTCCAACTAACCTTCAATCCAATCGACTGAGCTGTTAGAGACAATGTCCCCCCAAGTACGGAAAACTGGAAATGGGAGACAAAAATTAACGGATTCCTAAGAAAAAGAACATCCACAGCCTCATAAATATAAGAAACCTGAAGTTATTAGGATATCAAAAGAAACATGGAAAACTCTCAGAAACAATTTTCAAAAGCACGCAAAAAAGTTCCAATTAAAATCTGTCATCTTTTCACAGCTGGTTTTCCTCTTCACCTCTCATGAAATGTGTTGTTTTTTTTTTCAGGTTTTCAGGCCTATGTTGTTGGGAGCGGGGAGTGGGATTGAGGAGCGAGAAGCAAGAGTGGAGCAAAAAGCGAAATTTTCAAAAGCTCCCATTTTGTGAGAGTTTCTGGAGCATTTTTTGTACAATATATATTTTAATATATTTTGATGGATTTATATCTAAAAAACATGTAGGATGTTGAATTAGCTATAGAATACATGGATTAAACCATATAACATCAATAATATAGTAGTTATAACTTATAACATTATCATCAAATGATCAACCATAAAAAATTTGTAGGAGCTTGGCAAAGAAGGGAGGTACCATAACATTGTCAGTAAATAATCAACCTAGTATAGGAGCATTTAGTATGGGAAAGGAAAGGAGTGCCTTGGGAGCATGCTCCCAAAACTGCGAGCATTAAATATAACTTAGTTAAATATATGGACTACCACCAAAAGGAATCTTTGAATATATAACTTAGTTTATCTCTCCAAATATTTGTGCTTGCACTCTAAATCTCATAACATGCATTCCATATTAATTCTACATGGTATAATGATAATAATTATGTATGGGAGCTGAGCAGGTTAGCTCAAACAGTTCAAACAGACAGTTTCAAAGTGGAGTCCATTGTGAGGTTTCCAATTCTAGTCCAGCTAAGTTTTCAGTCCCACTGGGTTTCCAACCACTACTATAGCTGGCAGTCGACCCACCCTGCATCCAAATATTCCAAGAAAGAGGGGGGATCCTGCAAGGTTTCCTTCAAAAGAAAAATAGAAATTCAATATGGTATTAGAGCATATAATGAGCTTATAAATAACAATAAGGTGCAAGGAGGTCCACATGATATAAAAATGTTCCATTCCCACAGACATTACCCAACAACTTAAGATATCCATGAGGGAAACAAGAGGTAGGTATCAAACTTATGGAAACACATGGAATGACCAAACATCTTAACATGACCATTTTAGAAAGTCAATGCTAAGTTTTCTTCACATAGATCTAGGATCAACCCCTTGAGAATAATCCATTATGTTAATGCAACCAAGAATACACTATCATGTGATATCTCATTGTTAACTGAGCCTAGAAATTGTATCCTAATGGATGATGCCAATTTCAAATCCTTCATAATTATAACATAACATATGCCCCACGACCATCACATATCAACCAAAAGTAAAGCCCACTTTGTTAAGAAAGGGCCATTTACCAACCAAGTCTATTTCTAGTGGAAGGAAGGAATGTCCAATACCTTGGAATCCTATGTGACATCCCTTCAAATTTGGGGTCTCTCCAGCTTTATCCTGGAATTTTGGGGATTGTTCCAGGTGTTCCCAACACCTGTCCCCCAGTCTCCCTATCCCATATAACAAAGTACAAGGTAAAATTGAAAAATTTCTTCCAAGAGATAAATGAACACAAAGGGTACATTCTACTTCATTCAAATTTATATTACAAAAAAGAATATTCTAGTATCCATCCAACACAATAACAACACAACAACATCGTATCAAAATTCAGCCAAATCAGTCCCTTACATATAAAACTTCATCCAGGAATTTGATTTGGCCAAATTTCTTTAAAAATCATATCCAATTCAAACAAACGCCGTAGTGTGCCAAAATAAATTGTCACTCCAACTAAAATTTTACATTATCCTTACAAATAGTCAGAGACATTTGCAAATATAAACTACAATAGATCGACGCCTGCTTCCCTTTGCTCCCACCTATCTAATATTTGTTTATCGTTCCCTTTTATTTCCACCTGTATAATATCCATCTGCACATAATTTTTATTTTCATTTGTATAGTATCCATCCATATAATATTCATTCAGTGTATAAGCACCTATTTTGTTGGTTTTTCATGCTCTGTGCATTAATATATTAGTTAAATTAATAAAGTACTCTTTAACACTCAATTTTTTTTCTGAGAAAGGGATAAAGTACTATCAAGTAAGTAAAAAAAACTAGATAATAAATATATATCATGTGTACAAAGGTTGACTAGATGTTTTACACAAAAATTAATCACTTACTAACACATAGTTGGGGAACTTGCTCCTGCCATTTTCCAAGTTCCCAAACCTTTGGAATTTGTAGGAAGCATTCCAAAAGAAAGGGAAACACTTCATAAAACATTGGGAGCTTTATAGGAGCGTGCCTCTCCCAATATCAATGTCATAACATTATGTGGGTTATTGGTTGTTTGGAGCCCAGGTTACCCCTGCTTTTATGCATTATACAACATCAACCTAATTGGACCACAAACTGCCAACTAAGATGGATGTACCCTTACAAATCCATGTATTTTCCTAGGTTCCACCCATAGTGTCCTAATTGATTTGTAGGTTTAATGGTTGTTGTTTTATTTTCCAGAGTATTATGAAGTCCTTTAGTTTAATGGTTTTAATTTCCTAGGTCTAATGAATACCTTTGATATTCCTCTTTTCTTTTTTATTTCTTGTTAGTCTAGATCAACGACTCCAGGGTAGTTTTGAGATTTGTCCAAGTACTAAGTAAAATTAGGCCATTCAATGTCGATGTGGTCATTTTTAAACCATTTTATAATTATTAATAAATAATATTCATAGTGATTACCAGCACAGGAAAACTCTAAAAAAGGAAGTTATAATTTTTGGTCGAATTCTATGTTATAATATTAAAATTTAATAGCATACATACATTTGTATGTTAATAATTAATAGTAGTTTCATCACTAGGATTATTAATCCTCCCTTCTCCAATTTGTTCATTATNCTTTGCACCCCTCGAACTGATTCACAGTGATGTTTCTGGTCCATTCCCTCATATGTCCATGAGTCAGGCCAAATATGCATTGACCTTTATTGATGATTTATCCAGGTATTGTTGGGTTCACTTCATGAAGCACAAATCATAACTTTTTGGCCTATTCAAAGTCTTCAAGGCTTTGGTTGAAAACCAGTGTGGAAGAAAACTCAAAGCACTCAGATATGACAACGGTGGTGAGTATGTCAAGAATGAGTTTATTAACTATTGTGGAGATGCAGGTATTCAGATGCAGCATTCTATCCCCTACACACCACAGCAAAATGGTTTTGCAGAGAGGAAGAACGGATCACTGAAGGAGATGGCAACATGCATGATGGAGGCCAAAACTTTGCCACCAAAGTATTGGGCTGAAGCTATCAACTGTGCATCCTATATTCAGAATATGGTGCCTCACAAATAGTTGGATTCCATGACTCCTTTCAAATCATGGAGTGGGCACAAGCCAGATGTGACCCATTTCAGGATTTTTGGCTCAAAGGCATGGGCTAGAATCCCGACAGAGAAGAGGAAGGCTTTGCAGCCCCAAAGCCAAGAGTGTATTTTTGTGGGATACTCTGAAGATTCAAAAGGGTACAAGTTGATAAACTTGAGCACAAACAAAGCCTTCATTGAAAGGTGTGTTCAGTTTGAAGAAGAACCCCTTGCAGAAGTGGAGATTGGTGAAGCCTCTTCACCACTTGAACCTCAAGAAGTAAGTAAAAAGTTTGTTGAACATGCTGATTCTGATTTTTCTGATGGAGATGAGTTTATTGCAGACCCAAACAGACCCACAAGGCCTAAATGGGCAGCCAAGACACTACATGCAGCAGGACAGTTAGCTGGGGATCCCAATGACCCAAGGAGGACTAGATCTCACTTTGAGAGTGGTCTATGCATGAAGGATCCTGAGTTTGCTGAAAAATGCTATTTGATGGTGGATTCTGATCCCCAAACATATGAATAAGCAGCAGGAGATCCAAGATGGCAAGCTTCCATGAATGAGGAGTTCAACTTGCTATAGAAGAGCAACACATGGGAGCTAGTGGATCTTCCCCCAGGGAGAAAACTAGTACAGTGTAAGTGGGTCTATAAGACCAAATTTGCTGCTGATGGTTCACCACTGAAGTACAAGGATAGATTGGTAGCTAAAGGCTACTCACAGGTTCATGGCATTGATTACAATGAGACTTTTTCCCCAGTGGCAAAGATGGATTCAATTAGGCTAGCTCTAGCCATTGCAGCATCAAGGCAATGGGAGGTACATCATATGGATGTAAAATGTGCCTTTCTGAATGGTGATCTCACTGAGGAGATATATATGCAGCAGCCCCAAGGTTTTTATACTGACCATTCTCTTGTGTGCAGGTTGAGAAAGTCATTGTATGGGCTAAAGCAAGCCCCCAGGGCTTGGTATGCCAAGATAGATAGCTTCTTGCTATCTCTGAATTCTGTTCAGTGCAAATCTGATTTGAATGTCTATT
>LPNX010504607.1:217533-304144 GCA_001517045.1 Pseudotsuga menziesii | reverse complement strand
GAGACAAGAAGCAGTCTCCAGAGGATCAACAAGGTCCCAAGAAAAATACCCAGAAGAAGAAAAACAAAGGTGATATGAACAAGTGTTCATACTGTTCGAAGGGAAAACNCCATGCGCCCTTTCTAATTCGTGGGGTCCTTGATAGATTTGGGATCATCTTTTTACACCTATGGGGGATTTGCCTATTTTGGGTAAGCCTGCTTTATGCTATATTTGGATGCTTCCTTATCCATTCGATTTGCTGATGTATTCTATATATTCAGTAGCCTATGTTATTATAGGGTTGGCTATTGTACACTCAGTTAATATAATTTTGTGTTACAACTCCATATTCAGTCTCCATTGTTGATAATTTTGCATGATCAATTGTTAATTGCTGTGAGTGAAATTAATCTACTGCAGGCCTGAATTTCTACATGTCTAAATTAGGAGTCATGTCTAAATCAAGAGTCCTTTCAAGCTATTTTTTAGTCACTAGAACAACTGGGTCCACTTGGCCTAATTGGGCCACATGCATCAGTTACTAAAGTGTGGGGAACACTAATTGAGGCCAACTACCACTGATTTCACTTGCATGCATCAGTTTAGGAGCCTACTAGATCAATCCCAAAAATTTAGGAGCCACTGGGAGTGCTGATACCAACCTCCATCAGTTGAGTTCAGTTGGTGACTAGTCAAGCTCAGTTAGGAGTTAGTTACATTTAAATCTAGTTCCCTACACTCAGTTCTAGTCAGTTAGCACTAGGATTGCATGGCTGCATGTAAGTGAGGTGCATTTACTCACCTACTTGAGTCAGTTATACTATTCAATATTGAATTAGACACTTGAGTTTGGATTTTGAACTCTGATGAACTCTGATAAAGATTTAGCCAAGGTTAGTTAACCATTCAGTCAAGTAGAGTCCAATCAATTCGAATTTCCTCACATGGATTCAAATTGCATGTGGTTATTTATCCATTGTACTTCATTGTAATTATTATCTAATTACTTTTGATTAATGAAAGAATTCATAGCTACAAGCCATTATTGCACTGTTTCATTCTTCAATTACTAAGTAAATTGTGTGATCTATTTTATGAGTTGTGTGTTGATCCATAGATCTATGTGCTCAATTTAATATGGTATCAGAGCCTCACCAGGACACGCACTTCTCCTACTATAGATCCATACTTGGATCAATTTTTTTTTTATCAAATTTGCTCCTTCCAGTACTGCATCAAAAGTGGAGAATTTACCACTTAATATCCCAAGTAAATGAATTGTTGATCAAGAATTCTTGATCAACTATGCTAGGTCACAGGTGTGATGAAAATTCTATAAGTGGATACTGTTGACCTTATTTTATCTGTTTGATTGTGTGATTTATAGGTTTATTAGTCTCCTTCACTGCATTCACTACAATCAAATCAGTCTCCTTCATTGCATTCGCTACAGCGGCTCAGTCCTCTTCTTTGCATTCTAAATGGATCCTCGAATGGACCTTCTCACTCCTTTCAACTACCACCAGTGGAAGGAGGACATGGAGATACATCTATGCTCCAAAATATTCTTCAGAATCACAACATAGATAGAGAAAGAGCTAATTCCTTATGTTGACAAAGAAAAGTATTGGAATAAGATTGATGAATCCTACGGATGCTTGTGCCTCTCAATATCTCAAGATATTCTCTTCCACATAAATGGATTGAAGACTCCAAAGGAGGTTTTGGATAATATTTTTACCTTATTTGACAAGCAGGATAATTTGAGGATTTATTAGTTGGAGAATGAGCTTATCTCCCTCCATCTAGCCAATTTCGAAACACTAAATGATTTCTTCACAAAATTCAAGAATCTAGTGTTCCAATTGAATCCATGCAAGGCTGAGAAGGAAGATGAGCAACTGATCCTTTCCATTATCTCCAAAATTGGTGCAAACTATTAAGTATTTGTATCAACATTTCATTATGTGAAGCTCTCTACTCCAAACTAGAATATGCCTACTCTTAACTCTTTCATTGAATCTATCACTCAGGAGCATGACAAGTTGATCCAAATGGGGACCATTTGATCTTCCAGAGATCAAGCACTTGTAGCAGGAGGACCTAAGGTAACAAATGATAAAGAGAAGCGAAAGGAAGAGTCTCCTATAGAGAAAGATTAGTCAAAAGAGCCTTCAAGTTCGAAGAGGATCAGGAAGAATGGCAAAGGAAAGACACTATGTTCTTACTGTGGAAGGGGATTTCATCTAGAAAGCACCTGTATGAGAAGAAAAATTGATGATATGTCTCTTATTCTGAATAAATATAACATTACTGTACATGCTAGTGCAAGGAAGGCTGACCATAGAGAAGAAACTGAAGAATATGAAGAGACATGCCATGTACTGAAGGCTAGATTCTCAATAACACATGCCTTACTCATTGATTCTAGAGATTCCAATCATATGGTTGCATCGAGAGAATCATTATCTTCTTTGCACTCTTTTGATGGTCCTAGTATTCAGATTGGAAATAATAGTAAAGTTCAAACCAAAGGGAAGGGATCTGTCAATATTGAGCATGGAAAGTTCAAAGATGTGCTCTATGTCCCCTCCCTAGCTGTAAACCTGCTATCTGTATACCAGATGACTCATACTAGCTCTCCAAAGCGAGTCATGTTTGGTTCTGACTTAGTGGATATCAAAGATATCTCTATTGGGAGCATCATATCAAAGGGTGTTGCAAACCATGCCTCCAACGAATATAAGTTCTCACACTTCATGCCATTTTTAGAACTAGTGCCCTCTCAACAACCACTTGCAAGGGAAGGTAAAAACATTTCATCTACTTCTTTTGTAGTTTCCACTAGTATTGTAGATCCTGTTGTATCAGGTTATGATATTGAGGTTCAGGGTGATTCAGATCCAAATTCAGTTCCTCCTTCGAAAATATAAGCTAGGAAGATGACTAGAAATCCATCTGACACTCAGAAGGGAAAGACCCTTGCGCTATGTCATGCAATCTTACCTTATTCCTCCTCCCTTCCATCATCATTTTGGGAGAATAAGGAGAAGTCTACATTGCAGGCCCTAGGATACCTGTGCATGGAACATCATGCATGCAGCTTCGCTACATCACATAGATTACAGCAACACATTTTCAAGTTTTTCAAACTTGAATCCTTATTCTATATGCTTAGTTAGAGGAGGGGGGGGGGGGGATTTTTCCCCGTCTTCTTGTGTTGAGCAGTTACTTTACTTTACTTGCTGAAATGGGTGACTTGCTGAAATGGGTGACCTATGGTCTTAGTTACCAGGGCCCATAAATTTTCCAAGTTAGCATTCAAGAGGGGTGATAGGATTATTAATCCTCCCTTTTCCAATTTGGTCATTATGTATAAATTAGGAGTCATGTCTAAATCAAGAGTCCTTTCAGTCTATTTTCAGTCACTAGCACAATTGGGTCCACTTGGCCTAATTGGGGCACATGGACCAATTAATAAAGTGTGGGGAACACTAATGGAGGCCAACTCCCACTGATTTCATTTGCATGCATCAGTTTAGGAGCACCCTAGATCAAACCCTAAAAATTAGGATCCACTAGGAGTGCCGATACCAACCTCGATCAGTTGAGTTCAGTTGGTGACTCGTCAAGCTCAGTTAGGAGTCAGTTACATTTGGTTCTATCTCCCTACACCTAGTTCTATTTAGTTAGCGCTAGGATTGTATGGTTGCATGCAGGTGAGGCACATTTACTCACCTACCTCGGTCAGTTACAATAGTCAACAATGAATTAGACACTTGAGTTTGGATTTTGAACTCCGATTAATTCCAATAATGATTTAGACAAGGTGAGTTAACCATGTAGTCAAGTACATTCCAATCAATTCAAATTTCCTCACATGGATTCGAATTGCATGTGTATATTTAGCCATTGTACTTCAGTGTAATTAGTATGTAATTACTTTTGATTAATGAAAGAATTCATAGTTGTAAGCCATTATTGCACTATTTCATTCTTCAATTATTGAGTAAATTGTGTGATCTATTTTGTGAGTTGTGTGTTGATCCATATATCTATGTGCTCAATTTAATATTCATGCATATTGATATTAGGCCTTTATTAATACTAGAAGGTATTAATGGCCACACATGTTTTAAAGAGTATTAGATAGCTCCTAATAGAGGCAGTTTCGTCAATTTTCACTATTTTTTGTTTTTATAATACTTTATTTTTTATTTTTTATATAGATTAGAGATGCTACCAACCTGCTGTTTCCTACAAATTTGAGTCAATTTTTATAGCCATTCGGGACACACATACCCATGTTCTGGACATTCCAATGTTTTGTAAACTTTTTCAATTCTATTTTTGGTTCTTTATAACTAGAACTTCAATGAAAATGGAAAATTCAATACATAATATACAATCAATTAGCAAGGGAGACTATAATAGTATCATAAATATTTTCTTAGAGTATGGGAAGATTATACTCTCAAGTTTAAACCTCTCTCTATCACAAGGTTCATCGATAAAATCGTATCACAGATTTTGTAAACATTTTGATGAGGCAAGTTCACTTGCAAATTCTAGGCTACCAAGAAAAATGGAAAAAAATAATATGTATAACTCACCCAATAGGCTAGGTGCTTTGGTGATGCTACAAAGTAACCATTATCCAAAATAGAAAGCAGTGTCCTACTAGTTGGGAACAACCTATTGTAGTTTGGCATTACAATAGCTGCTTCTAATTTCTATAGAATTATTGCTTCACTTGGAGCACAGTGTTGACCTTCTGAGTCACGTACAAGGACATGTCCACACATCGACAGACTTGAAAATAAAACATTGTTGTTTCGGCATCCATATATTGCATAATATGAGCATCATAACTCACAAACACCATTATCACAAAGCCCACCATGTAGTCTACATTGCTTATAACAATTGGTTGCAAAATCAATACCCAAGTGTCAAGTCTTATTTTAAATAAAAATGATATAATCCTTGGATATAGGAAATATGAAATCTTATTTATATCACTGTTTAGCAGACGACATTCCATAAAATTAAACTCATAACAAGAAAGATACAAAAATAAAATACAATTATACCAGTTGAGAAACCTACACCAGTATAGCGTGGTTCACATTCACATACTTTGGTTTGGTTGCATGTACCATGCCCACTACAGTTGGTAAGGCAAGTTCCTGTAGTGAATAAGCTCCCCCTGAGATAACTTCAAAGAGAAAATATTAACTGGAGTAGAATATTAATGTGCACTTTATATCTGGAGGTACCTAAAACAAAATATTGAATCTTACTTTCCCACTAACTCATTAAAATTCAACAAAAGGAACTTACTTGTACTGCAGTCATCACAAGGGAAAAACTCAAATATAATTCAGCAATCTAGTATAATAGATGTTGGAAATCATACCATTGAATCCTAAAAATACAATTGATCCACTAGATTTAGGACAAGCTTTCCATATACCATCAACGACAACCTGGATAAAGTTATAAACACATACATACCTCAGCTCAAACGGGCACATTATTACAACTCAACTTGGTCAAAAAAATTAAATAGATGACAATCCTCTAGTGCCCTCAGATGTATTCTAAAGTCAAATTTGAATATTAAAATGTGGCTATAAAGTTGTTCCAAACAATCCTTTCATAGAATTTTCTCATGTTTTTCGTTTCAGCTGAAATGTAGAAAATTTTGCATTATAAGGTATTGCCCATCTATCTATTTAAACACAAAATATTCATGTTTTAGAAAAGACCTAAAACCTTGCAAAGTATAGCAACATCACACCTTTCCCTAGTAAAGTCAATTTCATCCTTTCCTCGACATTTGGCTGACAACTTATTTTTCAACTTAGAGGTCAATGCCTGAACATCAGTAGGAGCACAGAAACCACTGCAAAAGAAGCAATAAAAAAATGAAGTTAATGACGTTTTAGCACAACTAAATACAGGACAATGAAGTTAAAAAGTTGAAGTATTCAGTTCAAAATACTTAATACCAATTGTTAATGAAATCAGGGCATCTTAAGCAAATGACAACTGAACTTATGATGCTTGAGCCTAGAAGTGTGACGTGTGAATAATTCTTGAGTGAAAAATCGAAACGAAAGTTCATGGGTAGGAACAATGGAACAATTCAAGACCATTTCCATTATAAATTCTTCTCCATCTCCAGACCAATCCATTTTGTAAATAATCAATTTACAACACCTTGAAAAGGAAGAATTATTAAACCTACCAAACTTCCCTCAAAGAATAATCAGTTAAGATTTATATATTCTTCCAAATGTTAAATTCTATATATTATCCAATGAAAGTGGTGACACGAATTCACTGTTTTATATACGAATTTTAGGAATTTAACAAGTCACATTGCAACCATATATCATTAAATCATTGTCCTCACTGATAAAATATACTATTCCACCTTTCTCTGGGTCCAACCTAGACAGGTAAGCCAATTAAGCATCTTCTTCATAAGGTGCAACAACAAATTTAACTCCTTCTGTTTTAAGGATCTGAATAAGGGAACATTCACAATTTTAATCAACACAAAGTCACACATAAATGCACTGGAAGGAAAATTTATGAACCTTTTTGACAATATAAAAAGCACTACTTGAATCATCTCATTTTTCATGGATGGTGTAATATGCACTACTCTCAATGAAAATTGGTGAAACATGACATCACTAACTGTAGGAAAGTATAACTTTAGCACAACAAAGTAGCATGATCATAATCAGTGCTTTAGTAAAACACATGCGGTTCATAGAAAATCGAAATCCATATTTTTTGTTTGTAATGGAAAATACCTGAAGTTTTCAATATCACCTTTAACATCTCCCCCTACTAATTTGGTTCGATCTTGTTCCAAGTAAGCATTTCTCCACCTAAGAAAGAAAAAACTATAACTAATTTTAATGGATTTCTATAAAAGGCAACATCATCGATTCAACACATTAATAAAAAATGAGACTAGACTTCATTCACACCTACATAGTTCCTGTATATGCACCCTATATATTAGAAACCTAATTTCTACCTTGATTTAGCTATTCAAGCCACTGACGACCTTACCAAATATTATAACTTGAAACTTCTGGTAAATGGATAATATGGACTGAGTTAGTATCACTACAGAAATCATCTTAGTCAAAATACAAAATTGTAAGGATGCAACTCACCATTATACAAATGTAAACCAAACCCAAACAATCTGACCTACTACCCAGAACCACTTCCCACCAGTTCATGGTTGTGTAATTGTACCAGAGTTGCAAAAGGTCATGCATTTTGGATCTCTGTTTCTCTTTGGGATATTTAAATATTTAAAGGTGCACCAACTAACCCCTTTACATTGAAATCCACTTCTAACATCTTTGTGAAAAGTTTCAAACCTTTCTGCACATGAACTCTACTCCTTATACTGATTGTGACATGTAGTGTTGATGTCGTCTAAGTGGCACTACTCCTTTTCCTGATTTTTAATTTCTTCTCCCATCCTCCTTGGATTCTTCATCATATCAACATTTTCAATCTTCTTAGCTTTCTAATGGTTCTTTTTTTCTTCCATGTTGATTAAAAATGGTTGAAAATAAGTTGTTTATACCTCCCTCTCAATTTTCCTTGGATATCCTTTTCCACTATCAAATAATAGAAATTCAAGTATTTGACTGAGAAAAACTTTGCTTGAGAGGAAAAATGTTGTAGATTATGTATACCAGCAAAGTTAAATCAATGGATATGCATGTTTATTTTTATATTCATTGGTTTGTAGGTAAATGAGTTAAATTTTGTAAGAATCAATGTGATGTTCTAGTCATCGACTAGGTTTAGCATAGCCTAACTAGGTTCCATTCCCATGGAGATTACCCAGTAGCATAAGATACCCATGAGGGCAACAAGAGGTAGGTATCAAAATTATGGCAACACATGGAATGACCAAACATATTAACATGACCATTTTAGAAAGTCAATACTAAGTTTTGTTCACATAGATCTAGGATCAATCCCCTCAGAGAATAATCCATTGTGTATACACTATCATGTGATATATCATTGTTAACTTAGCCTAGACAATGTATCCTAATGGATGATTCCAGTTTGAAATCCTTCATAATTATAACATAAAATATTCCCCACGACCATCACATCTAAACCAAAAGTAAAGCCCACTTTGTTAAGAAAGGGCCATTTACCAGCCGAGTCTATTTGTGGTGGAATGAAGGAATGTCCAATACCTTGGAATCCTATGGGACATCCCTTCAAATTTGGTGTCTCCCCAGCTTTATCCTGGAATTTTGGGGATCGTTCCAGCTATTCCCAACACCTGTCCCCTAGTCTCCCTATCCCATATAACCAAATAGAAGGTAAAATTGAAAAATTTCTTCCAATAGATAAATAAACACAAAGGGTGCATTGTAATTCATTCAATTTTCTATTACAAAAAACAATATTGGAGTATCCATCCAGCACAATAAAAACACAACAACATAGTATTAAAATTCATCCTAATCAAGCCCTTGCCTACACAAATTCAGCCAGGAAATTGATTCAGCATAATTTCCTTCAAAATCATATCCAATTCAAATAAACGCCATATCGTGCCAAAATAAATTGTCAGTACTCCAACTAAAATTTTACATTATCCTTACAAATAGTTAGAGACATTTGCAAATATAAAATGCAATAGATGGACGTCTACTTCCCTTTGCTCCCACCTATCTAATATCTGTTCATCAGTACCTTTTATTTCCATCTGTATAATATCCATCTGCACATACTTTTTATTTTCATTTGTATAGTATCCATCCATCTAATATTCATTAAGTGTATAAGCACATGTTGTGTTGGTTTTCCGTGCTCTGTGCATTAATATATTAGTTAAATTAGTAAAGTACTTTTTAACACTCAGTTTTTTTTTGAGAAAGGGATAAAGTATTATCCAGTAAGCAAAAGAAACTAGATAATAATGATACATCCTATGTACAAAGGTTGACTAGATTTTTTACACAAAATTTAATCACTTACTAACACACAGTTGGAGAACTTTCTCCTACCATTTTGCAAGTTCCCAAACCTTTGGAACTTTTAGTAAGCATTCCAAAAGAAATGGCAACACTTCCTAAAACTTTGGGAGCTTTGAAAGAGCATGCCTCTCCCAATATCAATTTCATAACATTATGTGGGTTATTGGATGTTTGGAGCCCAAATTACCCCTATTTTTGCGCATTTTTATACAACATCAACCTAATTGGACAACAAACTACCAACTAAGATGGATGTACCCTTACAAATTTATGTATTTTCCTGGGTTCCACTCATAGAGACCTAATTGATTTCCAGGTTTAATGGTTGCTATTTTATTTCCCATATTTTTATGAATTCCTTTAGTTTAATGGCTGTTGCGTCGTAAGTCTAATGAATACCTTTGTTATTCATCTTTTATTTTTTATTTCTTGTCAATCTAGATCAATGAGTCCAAGGTGGTTTTGAGATTTGTCCTAGTACTAAGTAAAATTAGGCCATTCAATGTCGATCTAGTAATTTTTTAAACCTTTTTATAATTATTAATAAATAATATTTACAATGATTACAAGTATAGGAAAACTCTAAAAAATGAAGTTATAATTTTTGGTCGAATTCTATGTTATAATATTAAAATTTAATAGCATACATACATTTCTATGTTAATAATTAATAGTATTTTCATTGTTAGGATTATTAATCATCCCTTGTCCAATTTGGTCATTATGTTTAAATTAGGAGTTGTGTCTAAATCGAGAGTCCTTTCAGTCTATTTTTAGTCACTAGCATAATTGGGTCCACTTGGCCTAATTGGGGAACATACAGTAGTTACTAAAGTGTGGGGAACACTAATTGAGGCCAAATGCCACTGATTGCACTTGCATGAATCAGTTTAGGATCCCCCTAGATCAATCCCTAAAAATTAGGATCCACTAGGAGTGCTGATACCAACCTCCATCAATTGAGTTTAGTTGGTTACTAGTCAAACTCAGTTAGGAGTCCGTTACATTCCAATCTAGTTCCCTACACTCATTTCTATTCAATTAGAACTAGGATTACATGGCTGCATGCAGGTGAGGCACATTTACTCACCTACCTACGTCATTTAGACTATTCAACACTGAATTAGACACCTGAGTTTGGATTTTGAAATCCGATGAACTCTGATAATGATTTAGACAAGGTAAGTTAACCATTCAGTCAAGTAGAGTCCAATCAATTCAAATTTCCTCACATGGATTCGAATTGCATGTGTCCATTTAGCCGTTGTACTTAATTGTAATTATTGTCTAATTACATTTGATTAATGGAATAATTCATAGATGCAAGCCTTTTTTGCATTGTTTCATTCTTCAATTACTAAGTAAATTGTGTGATCTATTTTCTAAGTTGTGTGTTGATCCATATATCTATGTGCTCATTTTAATATGGTATCAGAGCCTCAGCACGACACGTCACTTCTCCTACTATAGATCCGTAATTGGATCAATTTTTTTTTTAGCAAATTTGCTCCTTCCAGTACTGCATCAGAAGCGAAGAATTTACCACTTAATATCCCAAGTAAAGGAATTGGTTATTGAGCTATATTGATAAACTATGCTGGGTGTGATGAAAATTCCAAAAGTACATACTGTCGACCTTATTTTATCTGTTTGATTGTGTGATTTAGAGGTTTATCAATCTCCTTCACCGCATTCACTACAAGAAACTCAATCTTCTTCACTGCATTCTCTATAGCAACTCAGTCAACTTCTTTGCATTCTAAATGGCTCCTCCAATGGACCTTCTTAGTCCTTTCAACTACCACCAGTGTAAGTAGGACATGGAGATCCATTTATGCTCCAAAATACTATTCAAACTGAAAATGGATATAGAGAAAGATCCAATTCATTATGTTAACAAAGAAAAGTACTGGAATAGGATTGATGAATCCTACGGATGCTTGTGCCTCTCAATATATTAAGATATTCTCTTCCGCATCAATGGATTGAAGAC
The DNA here is from genome assembly GCA_001517045.1 of Pseudotsuga menziesii. Lineage (NCBI taxonomy): Eukaryota > Viridiplantae > Streptophyta > Pinopsida > Pinales > Pinaceae > Pseudotsuga > Pseudotsuga menziesii. The sequence continues at coordinate 293,122 of LPNX010504607.1, read as the reverse complement.
TCCAAAGTAGGTTTGGGATAAGCTTGCTCCCTTATTTGACAAGCAGGATGATCTAAGGATCTTTCAGCTAGGGAATGAGCCAATCTCTTTCCATCCAACCAATTTCAAAACACTAAATGACTTCTTCACAAAATTCAAGCATATAGTGTTCCAATTGAAGCCGTGAAAGGTTGAGAAAGAGGATGATCAACTCATCCTTTCTATTCTCTCCAAACGTGGTGCAAAATATTCAGTCTTTATATCAACATTTCATTCTCTGAATCTCTCTACTCTAAACTGGAAGATGCCTACTCTTAACTCTTTCATTGAATCTCTCACTTAGGAGCATGAACGTTGATCCAAATGGGGCTCATTCAATCTTAAATATATCAAGGACTTGTTGCAGGAGGACCTAAGGTAGAAAATGATAAAGACAAGAAAAAGGATGAGTCTCCTGTAGAGAAAGAGCAGTCAAAAGAGCCTTCAGGTTCGAAGAGAATCAAGAAGAATGGAAAATGGTAGACACTCTGTTCTTATTATGGAAGGGGATTTCATCCAGAAAGTACCTATATGAGAAGAAAAATTGACGATATGTCTCTTCTTATGAATAAACATAACATTACTGTACCTTCTAGTGCAAGGAAGGGTGACCATAGAAAAGAAACCGAAGAATATGATGAGACATGACATGCACTGAAGGCTAGATGCTCAACAACACATGCCTTCCTCATTGATTCTAGAGATTCCAATCATATGGTTGCATATAGAGAATAATTCTCTTATTTTCACTCTTTTAATGGTCCTAGTATTCAGATGGGAAATGACAGTCAAGTTCAAACCAAAGGGAAGGGCTCTATCAAGCTTGAACATGGAAAGTTCAAAGATGTGATGTATGTTCCCTCCTTAGATGCAAACCTTTTATATGTATATCAGATGACTCATACTGGCTCTCCAAAGTGAGTCCTATTTGGTCCTAACTCAATGGAGATCACAAATATCTCAGCTGAGAACATCATAGCGAAGGGTGCTGCAAATCATGCCTCCAAGGCATATGGGTTTTCATACTTCATGCCATTTTCAGAACTAGTGCACTATCAATAGCCACTTGCAAAGGAAGGCAAAAACATTTCATCTACTCCTTTTGCAGTTTCCACTAGTATTTTAGATCCAACTATATTAGTTTATGATATTGAGGTTCAGGGTGATTCAGATCCAGATCCAGTTCCTCCATAAAAACTAGAAGCTAGGAAGATGACTGGAAATCCATCTGACACTCAGAAGGGAAAGACCCTTGCTCTATGTCATGCAATCTTACCTCCTTCAGAGAGATGCAGTAGAATCCCTATAATATGGTAAAAGGAAAGGGTTCAGTCTCACTACATTAAGAAGAATAGAGTTGATCATACACCTCTTCATCCAGCAAGAGGAAAAGGTTCATTCCTCCTCCCTTCCATCATCATTTTGGGAGAAGATGGAGAAGTCTACATGCTAGGCCCCAAGATACTTGTGCATGGAACATCATGCATGCAGCTCTACTACATCATAGAGATTGCAGAAACACATTTTCAAGTTTTTCAAACTTGAATCCTGATTCTATCTGCTTAGTTAGAGCGGGGGGATTTTTTCCCATGTGGCTTTTTCCCCGTCTTCTTGTGTTGAGCAGTTACTTTACTTTACTTACTAAAATGGGTGACCTATGGTCTTAGTTACCAGGGACCATAAATTTTCCAAGTTATCATTCAGGGGGGGTGATAGGATTATTAATCCTCCCTTTCCTAATTTGGTCATTATGTCTAAATTAGGAGTCATGTCTAAATCAAGAGTCCTTTCAGTTTATATTTAGTCACTAGCACAATTGGGTCCACTTGGCCTAATTGGGGCACATGGACCAATTACTAAAGTGTGGGGAACACTAATGGAGGCCAACTCGCACTGATTTCACTTGCATGCATAAGTTTAGGAGCCCCCTAGATCATACCCTAAAAATTAGGAGCCACTGGGAGTGTCGATACCAACCTCCATCAGTTGAGTTCACTTGGTGACTAGTAAAGCTTAGTTAGGAGTCAGTTACATTTGGTTCTAGATCCGTACACCTAGTTCTATTTAGTTAGCACTAGGATTGTATGGTTGCATGTAGGTGAGGCACATTTACTCACCTACCTCTATCAGTTAGAATAGTCAACAATGAATTAGACACTTGAGTTTGGATTTTGAACTCCGATTAATTCCAATAATGATTTAGACAAGGTGAGTTAACCATGTAGCCAAGTACATTCCAATCAATTCAAATTTCCTCACATGGATTCGAATTGCATGTGTATGTTTATCCATTGTACTTCAGTGTAATTATTATCTAATTAATTTTGATTAATGAAAGAATTCATAGTTGTAAGCCATTATTGCACTGTTTCATTCTTCAATTATTGAGTAAATTGTGTGATCTATTTTGTGAGTTGTGTGTTAATCAATAGATCTATGTGCTCAATTTAATATTCATGCATATTGATATTAGGCCTTTATTAATATTAGAAGGTATTAATGGTCACACATGTTTTAAAGAGTATTAGATAGCTCCTAATAGAGGCAGTTTCCTCAATTTTCACTATTTTTTGTTTTTATAATAGTTTTTTTTTATTTTTTTTATAGATTAGAGATGCTGCCAACCTACTGTTTCCTACAAATTTGAGTCAATTTTAGTAGCCATTCTGGACACACATACCCATGTTCTAGACATTCCAATGTTTTGTAAACTTTTTCAATTCTATTTTTGGTTCTTTATAAGTAGAACTTCAATGAAACTAGAAAATTCAATACATAATATACAATCAATTAGCAAGGGAGACTATAATAGTATCAGAAATATTTTCTTAGAGTATGGGAAGATTATACTCTCAAGTTTAAACCTCTCTCTATCACAAGGTTCGTCGATAAAATTGTTATCATAGATTTGGTAAACATTTTGATGAGGCGAGTTCACCTGCAAATTCTAGGCTACCAAGAAAAATGGAAAACAATAATATGTAGAACTCGCCCAATAGGCTAGGTGCTTTGGTGATGCTGCAGAGTAACCATTATCCAAAATAGAAAATAGTGTCCTGCTAGTCGGGAATAACCTGTTGTAGTTTGGCATTACAATAGCTACTTCTAATTGTTGTAGAATTCTTGCTTCGCTTGGAGCACAGTGTTGACCTTCTGAGTCACGTACGAGGACATTTCCACACATTGACAGACTTGAAAATAGAACATTGTTTTTTCATCATCCATATCTTGCATAATATGAGCATCATAACTCACAAACACCATTATCACAAAGCCCACCATGTAGGCTACACTGCTTATAACAACTAGTTGCAAAATCAATACCCAATTTTCAAGTCTTATTTTAAATAAAAATGATATAATCCTTGGATATAGGAAATATGAAATCTTATTTATATCACTGTTTAGAAGACGACATTCCAGAAAATTAAAGTCATAACAGGAAAGATACCAAAATAAAATACAATTATACCAGTTGAGAAACCTACACCAGTATAACGTGGTTCACATTCACATACTTTGGTTGGGTTGCATGTACCATGCCCACTACAGCTGGCAAGGCAAGTTCCTGTACTGAATAAGCTCCCTCTGAGATAACTTCAAAGAGAAAATATAAACTGGATTAGAATATTAATGCGCACTTTATATCTGGAGGTACCTAAAACAAAATATTTAATCTTACTTTCCCACTAACTCATTAAAATTCAACAGAAGGAACTTACTTGTATTGTAGTCATCACAAGGGAAAAACTCAAATATAATTCAGAAATCTAGTATAATAGATGTCGGAAATCATACCATTGAAGCCTGGAAAGACAATTGCTCCACTGGATTTAGGACAAGCTTTCCATATACCATCAACGGCAACCTGGATAAAGTTATAAACACATACATACCTCAGCTCAAATGGGCACATTATTACAACTCAACTTGGTCAAAAAAATTAAATAGATGACAATCCTCCAGTGCCCTCAGATGTATTCTAAAGTCAAATTTGAATATTAAAATGTGGCTATAAAGTTGTGCGAAACAATCCTTTCATAGAATTTTCTCATGTTTTTTGTTTCTGTTGAAATGTAGATAATTTTGAATTATAAGGTATTTCCCATATATCTATTTAAACACAAAATATTAATGTTTTAGAAAAGACCTAAAACCTTGCAAAGTATAGCAACATCACACCTTTCCCTAGTAAAGTCAATTTCATCCTTTCCTCGACATTTGGCTGACAACTTATTTTTCAAATTAGAGGTGAATGCCTGAACATCAGTAGCAACATAGAAACCAATGCAAAAGAAGCAATAAAAAAATGAAGTTAACGATGTTTTAGCACAACTAAATAAAGGACAATGAAGTTAAAGAGCTGAAGTACTCAGTTCAAATTACTTAATACCAATTGTTAATGAAATCAAGGAATCTTAATCAAATGACAACTGAACTTATGATGCTTGAGCCTAGAAGCGTGACTTGTGAATAATTCTTGAGTGAAAAATCCAAATGAAAGTTCACGGGTAGGAACAATGGAACAATTGAACACCATTTCCATTATAAATTCTTTTCCATCACCAGACCAATCCATTTTGTAAATAATCAATTTACAACACCTACAAAAGGTAGAATTATTAAACCTACGAAACTTCCCTCAAAGAATAATCAGTTAAAATTTATATATTCTTCCAAATTTTAAATTCTATATCTTATCCAATGAAAGTGGTGACACGAATTCACTATTTTATATACGAATTTTAGGAATTTAACAAGTCACATTGCAACCATATATCATTAAATCAATGTCCTCACTGATAAAATATACTATTCCACCTTTCTTTGGGTCCAACCTAGATAGGTAAGCCAATTAAGATTCTTCTTCATAAGATGCAACAACAAATTTAACTCCTTCTGTCTTAAGGATCTGAATAAGGGAACATTCACAATTTTAACCAACACAGAGTCATACATAAATGAATTGGAAGGAAAATTTATGAACCTTTTTTACAATATAAAAAGCACCACTTGAATCATCTCATTTTCCATGGATGGTGTAATATGCACTACTCTCAATGAAAATTGGTGAAACGTGACATCACTAACTATAGGGAAGTATAACTTTAGCACAAGAAAGCTACATTATCATAAACAGTGGTTTAGTAAAACACATGCGGTTCACAGCAAATCCAAATCCATATTTTTTGTTTGTAATGAAAAATACCTGAAGTTTTCAATATCACCTTTAACATCTCCCCCTGCTAATTTGGTTCGATCTTGTTCCAAGTAAGAATTTCTCCACCTAAGAAAGAAAAAATTGTAACTAATTTTAATGGATTTCTATAAAAGGCAACATCATTGATTCAACACATTAATAAAAAAATGAGACTGGACTTCATTCACACCTACATAGTTCCTGTATATGCACCCTATATATTAGAAACCTAATTTCTACCTTGATTTAGCTATTCAAGGCACTGATGACCTTACCAAATATTATAACTTGAAACTTCTGGTAAATCGATCATATGGACTAAGTTAGTATCACTACATAAATCATCTTAGTCAAAATAAAAAATTGTAAGGATGCAACTCACCATTAGACAAATGTAAACCAAACCCAAACAATCTGACTTACTACCCAGAACCACTTCCCAACAGTTCATGGTTGTGTAATTGTACCAGAGTTGCAAAAGGTCATGCATTTTGGACCTCTATTTATCTTTGGTATAATTAAATATTTAAAGGTGCACCAACCAACCCCTTTACATTGAAATACACTTCTAACATCTTTGTGAAAAGTTTCAAACCTTTCTGCACATGAACTCTACTCCTTATACTAGTTGTGACATGCAGTGTTGATGTCGTCTAAGTGACACTGCTCCTCTGCCTGATTTTTAATTTTTGCTCCCATCCTCGGATTCTTCATCATATCAACATTTTCAATCTTCTTAGCTTTCTAATGGTTCTTTTTTTCTTCCATGTTGATTAAAAATGGTTGAAAATAAGTTGTTGATACCTCCCTCTCAATTTTCCTTGGATATCCTTTTCCACTATCAAATAATAGAAATTCAAGTATTTTACTGAGAGAAACTCTGCTTGAGAGGAAAAATGTAGTAGATTATGTAGATCAACAAAGTTAAATCAATGGCTATGCATGTTTATTTTTATAGTCATTGGTTTGTAGGTAAATGAGTTAAATTTTGTAAGAATCAATGTGATGTTCTAGTCATCGACTAGGTTTAGCATAGCCTAAATAGGTTCCATTCCCACGGAGATTACCCAGTAGCATAAGATATCCATGAGGGAAACAAGAGGTATGTATCAAACTTATGGCAACACATGGAATGACCAAATATATTCACATGACCATTTTAGAAATTCAATAGTAAGTTTTCTTCACATAGATCTAGGATCAATCCCCTCAGAGAATAATCCATTGTGTATACACTATCATGTGATATCTCATTGTTAACTTAGCCTAGACAATGTATCCTAATGGATGCTGCCAGTTTCAAATCCTTTGTAATTATAACATAACATATGCCCCACGACCATCACATCTAAACAAAAAGTAAAGCCCACTTTGTTAAGAAAGGGCCATTTACCAACTGAGTCTATTTGTGGTGGAAGGAAGGAATGTCCAATACCTTGGAATCATATGGGACATCCATTCAAATTTGGGGTCTCTCTAGCTTTATCTTGGAATTTTGGGGATCGTTCCAGCTATTCCCAACACCTGTCCCCTAGTCTCCCTATCCCATATAACCAAATAGAAGGTAAAATTGAAGAAATTATTCCAATAGATAAATAAACACAAAGGGTACATTGTAATTCATTCAGTTTTCTATTACAAAAAAGCATATTGGAGTATCCATCCAGAAAAATAACAACACAACAACATAGTATTAAAATTCATCCAAATCAAGCCCTTGCCTGCACAAATTCAGTGAGGAAATTGATTCATCATAATTTCCTTCAAAATCATATCCAATTCAAATAAACGCCATAGCCTGCCAAAATAAATTGTCACTCCAACTAAAATTTTACATTATCCTTACAAATAGTCAGAGACATTTGCAAATATAAAATTCAATAGATGGACGTCTACTTCCCTTTGCTCCCACCCATCTAATATCCATTCATCAGTACCTTTTATTTCCATCTGTATAATATCCATCTGCACCTACTTTTTATTTTCATTTGTATAGTATCCATCCATCTAATATTCATTCAGTGTATAAGCACATGTTCTGTTGGTTTTCCGTGCTCTGTGCATTAATATATTAGTTAAATTAATAAATTACTTTTTAACACTTTTTTTTTTTAGAAAGGGATAAAGTACTATCCAGTAACCAAAAGAAACTAGATAATAATGATACATCCTATGTACAAAGGTTGACTAGATTTTTTACACAAAATTTAATCACTTACTAACACATAGGTGGGGAACTTTATCCTGCCATTTTGCAAGTTCCCAAACCTTTGGAACTTGTAGGAAGCATTCCAAAAGAAATGGAAACACTTCCTAAAACTTTGGGAGCTTTGCAAGAGCATGCCTCTCCCAATATAAATTTCATAACATTATGTGGGTTATTGGATGTTTGGAGCCCAAATTACCCCTGTTTTTGCGCATTTTTATACAACATCAACCTAATTGGACAACAAACTACCAACTAAGATGGATGTACCCTTACAAATCTGTGTATTTTCCTGGGTTCCACTCATAGAGACCTAATTGATTTCCAGGTTTAATGGTTGCTATTTTATTTTCCATATTTTTATGAATTCCTTCAGTTTAATGGCTGTTGTGTCCTAAGTCTAATGAATACCTTTTTTATTCATCTTTTCTTTTTTATTTCTTGTCAATCTAGATCAATGAGTCCAAGGTGGTTTTGAGATTTGTTCAAGTACTAAGTAAAACTAGGCCATTCAGTGTCGATCTAGTCATTTTTTAAACCTTTTTATAATTATTAATAAATAATATTGATAGTGATTACAAGTATAGGAAAACTCCAAAAAATGAAGTTATAATTTTTGGTTGAATTCTATGTTATAATATTAAAATTTACTAGCATAGATACATTTCTATGTTAATAATTAATAGTATTTTCATTGTTAGGATTATTAATCCTCCCTTGTCCAATTTGCTCATTGTGTTTAAATTAGGAGTCATGTCTAAATCGAGATCCCTTTCAGTCTATTTTTAGTCACTAGCATAATTGGGTCCACTTGGCCTAATTGGGGAACATGCGATAGTTACTAAGTGTGGGGAACACTAATTGAGGACAAATGCCACTGATTGCACTTGCATGAATCAGTTTAGGATCCTCCTAGATCAATCCCTAAAAATTAGGATCCACTGGGAGTGCTGATACCAACCTCCATCAGTTGAGTTGAGTTGGTTACTAGTCAAACTCAGTTAGGATTCAGTTACATTCAAATATAGTTCCCTACACTCAGTTCTATTCAGTTAGCACTAGGATTGCATGGCTGCATGCAGTTGAGGCGCATTTAGTCACCTACCTAAGTCATTTAGAATATTCAACACTGAAATAGACACTTGAGTTTGGATTTTGAAATCCGATGAACTCTGATAATGATCTAGACAAGGTAAGTTAACCATTCAGTCAAGTAGAGTCCAATCAATTCAAATTTCCTCACATGGATTCAAATTGGATGTGTCTATTTAGTCGTTGTACTTAATTGTAATTATTATCTAATTACATTTTATTAATGAAAGAATTCGCAGCTGTAAGCCATTATTGCATTGTTTCATTCTTCAATTACTAAGTAAATTGTGTGATCTATTTTCTGATTTGTGTGTTGATCCATATATTTATGTGCTCAATTTAATATGGTATCAGAGCCTCAGCAGGACATGGCACTTCTCCTACTATAGATCCGTACTTGGATCAATTTTTTTTTAGCAAATTTGCTCCTTACAGTACTGCATCAGAAGCGAAGAATTTACCACTTAATATCCCAAGTAAATGAATTCGTTATCGATCTATCTTGATAAACTATGTTGGGTGTGATGAAAATTCCAAAATTCCATACAGTCGACCTTATTTTATCTGTTTGATTGTGTGATTTGCAGTTTTATCAGTCTCCTTCACTGCATTCACTACAAGCAGCTCAATCTTGTTCATTGCATTCTCTATAGCAACTCAGTCCTCTTCTTTGCATTCTAAATGGCTCCTCTAATGGACCTACTCAGTCCTTTCAACTACCACCAATGTAAGGAGGACATGGAGATCCATATATGCTCCAAAAGACTCTTCAAACTCACAATGGAGATAGAGAAAGATCCAATTCATTATGTTAACAAAGAAAAGTATTGGAATAGGATTGATGAAGCCTACGGATACTTGTGCCTCTCAATCTATTAAGATATTCTCTTCCACATCAATGGATTGAAGACTCCCAAGGAGGTTTGGGATAAGCTTTCTCCCTTATTTGACAAGCAGGATGATCTAAGGATCTATCAGCTAGAGAATGAACCAATCTCTCTTTGTCCAACCAATTTCGAAACACTAAATGAATTCATGACAAAATTCAAGCATATAGTGTTCCAATTGAATCCGTGAAAGGTTGAGAAAGAGGATGATCAACTCATCCTTTCTATTCTCTCCAAACTTGGTGCAGACTATTCAGTAATCATATCAACATTTCATTCTCTGAAGCTCTCCAATCCAAATTGGAATATGCCTACTCTTAACTCTTTCATTGAATCTATCACTCAGAAGCATGAACGTTAATCCAAATGGGGTTCATTCAATCTTAAAGATACCAAGGACTTGTTGCAGGAGGACCTAAGGTAGCAAATGATAAAGAGAAGAAAAAGGATGAGTCTCCTATAGAGAAAGAGCATTCAAAAGAGCCTTCAGGTTCGAAGAGAATCAAGAAGAATGGAAAATGATAGATACTCTGTTCTTATTATGGAAGGGGATTTCATCTAGAAAGAACCTATATGAGAAGAAAAATTGATGATATGTCTCTTCTTCTGAAGAAACATAACATTAATGTACCTTCTAGTGCAAGGAAGGCTGACCATAGAAAAGAAACCGTAGAATATGATGAGACATGACATGCACTGAAGGCTAGATGCTCAACAACACATGCCTTCCTCATTGATTCTAGAGATTATAATCATATGGTTGCATCTAGAGAATAATTCTCTTCTTTTCACTCTTTTAATGGTCCTAGTATTAAGACGGGAAATGACACTCAAGTTCAAACCAAAGGGAAGGGCTCTATCAAGCTTGAACATGGAAAGTTCAAAGATGTGCTGTATGTTCCCTCCTTAGCTACAAACCTTTTATCTGTATATCAGATGACTCGTACTGGCACTCCAAAGCAACTCATATTTGGTCCTGACTCAATGGAGATCATAGATATCTCTGCTGGGAACATCATAGTGAAGGGTGCTGCAAATCATGCCTCCAAGGCATATGGGTTTTCATACTTCATGCCATTTTCATAACTAGTGCACTCTCAATAGCCACTTGCAAAGGAAGGCAAAAACATTTCATCTACGTCTTTTGCATTTTCCACTAGTATTGTAGATCCAACTATATTAGTTTATGAGATTGAGGTTCAGGGTGATTCAGATCCAGATCCAGTTCCTCCTTAAAAACTAGAAGCTAGGAAGATGACTGGAAATCCATCTGACACTCAGAAGGGAAAGACCCTTGCGCTATGTCATGCGATATTACCTCCTTCAGAGAGATGCAATAGAATCCCTGTAATATGCTACAGGGAAAGGGTTCAGTCTCACTACATTGAGAAGAATAGAGTTGATCATACACCTCTTCATCCAGCAAGAGGAAGAGGTTCATTCCTCCTCCCTTCCATCATCATTTTGGGAGAAGATGGAGAAGTCTACATGTCAGGCCCCAAGATACTTGTGCATGGAACATCATGCATGTAGCTCAACTACATCACAGAGATTGTAGCAACACATTTTCAAGTTTTTCAAAATTGAATCCTAATTCTATCTGCTTAGTTAGAGGAGGGGGGGGGGGGATTTTTTCCCATGTGTCTTTTTCCCCGTCTTCTTGTGTTGAGCAGTTACTTTACTTTACTTGCTGAAATGGGTGACCTATGGGCTTAGTTACCAGGGCCCATAAATTTTCCAAGTTAGCATTTAGTGGGGTTGATAGGATTATTAATCCTCCCTTTTCCAATTTGGTCATTATGTCTAAATTAGGAGTCATGTATAAATCAAGAGTCCTTTCAGTCTATTTTCAGTCACTAGCACAATTGGGTCCACTTGGCCTAATTGGGGCACATGGACAAATTACTAAAGTGTGGGGAACACTCAAGGAGGCCAACTCCCACTGATTTCACTTCCATGCATCAGTTTAGGTGCCTCCTATATCAATCCCTATAAATTAGGAGCCACTGGGAGTGGTGATACCAACCTCCATAAGGTGAGTTCAGTTGGTGGCTAGTCAAGCTCAGTTAGGAGTTAGTTACATTTAGTTCTAGAACCCTACACCCAGTTCTATTCAATTAGCACCAGGATTGTATGGCTGCATGCAAGTGAGCTGAATTTACTCACCTACCTCAATCGATTAGAATAGTCAACACTGAATTAGACAATTAATTTTGGATTTTGAACTCTGATGAATTCTGATAATGATTTAGACAAGGTCAGTTAACCATGTAATCAAGTACATTCCAATCAATTCAAATTTCCTCACATGGATTCGAATTGCATGTGGATATTTAGCCATTGTACTTCATTGTAATTATTATCTAATTACTTTTGATTAATGAAAGAATTCACAGTTGTAAGCCATTATTGCACTGTTTCATTCTTCAATTACTGAGTAAATTTTTTGATCTATTTTGTGAGTTGTGTGTTGATCCATAGATCTATGTGCTCAAATTAATATTTAGGCATATTGATATTAGGACTTTATTAATATTAGAAGGTATTAATGGTCACACATGTTTTAAAGAGTATTAGATAGCTCCTAATAGAGGTAGTTTCCTCAATTTTCACTATTTTTTGTTTTTATAATACTATTTTTATTTTTCATATAGATTAGAGATGTTGCCAACCTGTTGTTTCCTACAAATTTGAGTAAATTTTAATATCCATTATAGACACACATACCCTTATTCTATTCATTCCAATGTTTTGTAAACTTTTGCAATTTTGTGTTTGGTTCTTTATAACTAGAACTTCAATGAAACTGGCAAATCCAATCAATACATAATATACAATCAATTAGCAAGGAAGACTATAATAGTATCGGAAATATTTCCTTAGAGTATGGGAAGATTATACTCTCAAGTTTCAACCTCTCTCTATCACAAGGTTGGCCGATAAAACATTATCACAAATTTGGTAAAGATTTTGATGAGGCTAGTTCGGCTGCAAATTCTAGGCTACCAAGAAAAATGGAAAACAACAATATGTAGAACTCACCCAATAATCTAGGTGCTTTGGTGATGCCACAAAATAACCATTATCCAAAATAACAAACAGTGTCCGACTAGTTGGGAACAACCTATTGTAGTTTGGCATTACAATAGATGCTTCTAATTGATGTACAATGCTTGTTTCACTTGGAGCACAGTGTTGACCTTCTAAGTCACATATGAGGACATGTCCACACATTGACAAACTTTAAAAGAGAACACTGTTGTTTTGGCATGTATATCCTGCATAATATGAGCATTGGAACTCACAAACACCATTATCACAAACCCCACCATGTAGGCTACACTGCTCATCACAACAAGCTGCAAAATCAATACCCAATTGTTAGGTCTTATTTTAAATAAAAATGATATAAGCCTTGGATATGGGAAATCTGAAATCTTATTTATATCACTATTCATCGGATGACATTCCAGAAAATTAAAGCTGTAACAGGAAAGATACCAAAAGAAAATACAATTATACGAGTTGAGCAATCTACACCAATATAACCTGGTTCACATTCACATACTTCGGTTGGGTGGCATGTACCATGCCCACTACAGTCAGCAGGGCAAGTTCCTATAGTGAATAAGCTCCCTCTGAATTAACTTCAAAGAGAAAATATAAATTGGAGTAGAATATTAATGCACACTTTATATCTTGAGGTACCTAAAACAAAATATTGAATCTTACTTTCCCGCTAACTCATTAACATTCAACAGAAGGAACTTACTTGTACTGCAGTCATCACCAATAAATCCAAAGAAGCAATGGCACTTCCTGTCTATGCATTTCCCCATTCATATTACATGAATGAGTGCATTGACTAGGTAATTCCAATGCTGTATCATCACAAAGTTTGTGATAATAAGAACAGACCAATTCACCTGCAATGCAAGACAAAAGCTAAGAAAGGTCTCTTTATCACAAAGGAAAAAATCAAATATAATTCAACAATCCAGTATAATAAATGTTGGAAATCATACCATTGAATCCTGAAAAGACAATTGCTCCACCGTCTTTAGGACAAGATTTCAATATACCATCAATGATAACCTGGATAAAGTTATAAACACATACGTACCTTAGCTCAAACAGGAACATTATTACAACTCAACTTGGTGAAAAAAATTAAATACATGACAATCCTCCAATGCCCTCAGATGTATTCTAAATTCAAATTTGGATATTAAAATGTGGTTATAAAGTTGTGCCAAACAAACATTTCATAGAAATTTCTCATGTTTTTTGTTTTAGCTGAAATTAAATAATTTTGAATTATAAGGTATTGCCCATCTATCTATTTAAAAGCAAAATCTTCATGTTTTAGAAAATACCTAGAACCTTGCAAAGTATAGAAACATCAAACCTTTCCCGAGTAAAGTCAATTTCATCCTTTCCTTGACATTTAGCTGACAACTTAGTTTTCATCTCAGAGGTGAATTCTTGAACGTCAATAGTAGCACAAAAATGACTACAAAATAAGCAATAAAAAAATGAAGTTAATGACATTTTAGCACAACTAAATAAAGGACAATGAAGTTATAAAGATATAGTATTTAGTTCAAAATACTTAATACCAATTGTTAATGAAATCAGGTCATCTTAAGCAAATGCCAATTGAGCTTATCATGCTTGAGCCTAGAAGTGTGACTTGTGAATAATTATTGAGTGAAAAATCCAAACGAAATTTCACGAGTAGGTACAGTGGAACAATTGAAGATTTTTTCCATTATAAATTCTTCTCCATCTCTAGATCGATCCATTTTTTAAATAACCTATTTACAACACCTTCAAAAGGAAGAATTATGAAACCTACCAAACTTCCCTCAAAGAATAATCAGCTAAAATTTATATATTCTTCCAAATGTTAAATTCTATATCTTATCCAATGAAAGTGGTGACACGAATTCACTATTTTATATAGGAATTTTAGGAATGAAACAAATCACATTGCAACCACATATCATTAAATCATTGTCCTCACTGATAAAATATACTATTCCACCTTTCTTAGGGTCCAACCTAGACAAGTAATCCAATTAAGCATATTCTTAATAAGGTTCAACAACACATTTTACTCCTCCTACCTTAAGGATATGAATCGGGGAACCATTCACAATTTTAACCAACATAGAGTCACATAGAAATGCATTGGAAGGAAAAATTATGAACCTTTCTGGCAATATACTAAGCACTACTTGAATCATCTCATTTGCCATGAATGGTGTAATATGCACTACTCTCAATGGAAATAGGTGAAACGTGACATCACTAAGTGTAGGAAAGTATAACTTCAGCACAAGAAAGCTATATTATCATAAATAGTGGTTTAGTAAAACACATGTGGTTCATAGCAAATACAAATCCATATTTTTTGTTTCTAATGGAAAATACCTAAAGTTTTCTATATCACCTTTAAGATCTCCCTCTACTAATTTGGTTTGATCTTGTTCCAAGTAAGCATTTCTCCACCTAAGAAATAAAAAACTATAACTAATTTTAATGGATTTATATAAAAGGAAACATCATCAATTCAACCCATTAATAAAAAAATGAGATTGGCCTTTAGTCACACCTACATAGTACCTGTATATGCACCCTAAATATCTATGAAGCAGGTAGTTCATGCCAAAATCTAAAATGCTTCAGATAAGAACACAGAACTTGGGTAAACGAAGAACTAAATTTTGACAGTTTGGCAAGAGATTTATGGAGAAAAAGTAATTCCCCAATATGATCTCATAGAAAATATCAAAAAATAGCCTAATAAAGAACAAAAACATCCACAAAATATTCACGTACAAGGCATGTATGTGTATTTGACACTAGATGGATTTCCCAGTAAAGGAAGCGATGCAAACTTGGCACTGTTTTTTTATTTTTATTGGACATTGAGAAAAATAATGAGAATTCACTGCATGAAGATCTTGTAAGACAAGATTAACAGATGGAAATTGCAGCTATTGTGGGAAACCAAAAAATGTTGGTCATGTTTTCTATAGGTTTCATTATATCACTGGAATCTTGTCCTCAAAATTCATTGGTTCTACTTCATATATGTCTGAAGTGTCATGCAGATGATCAAGGTGGTTGCTCTCCACTTCTTGAAGAAATTTTAAAATTTTCCCAAAGAAGGGGTAGATAAATAGATGAATTCTTAATGTGGGACCCTCTAGATCTTCAATTTTCAGCTCATTTTACTAAAAAGTTAAAAGTAGGGGCTACATTTTATACAATTTCCTTAGTTGCATGTTCACTAATCAAAAGGAGGGAGAAACATCCATCCCTTGCCAACAGGTCTATTCAATTGGAAAATTTGACCTATGCTCTTATACATTGATTATAACTGTTGAGTTCAGTTTTACTCAGGTCCTTTAAGGCACAAATATAGAATGTCTCACCTAAAACAAATTCATAGTTCCAACAAATGTCACATATAAGAAAAGGAATACTAACCGTCTAACTGAAGTACTGGATAGATATCAAATAAGGTCTATGTATGAAGGGCCAAACAAGTAAATATATGAAGGGTCAGTCTACCTTATAACCCAAAGATTGCATGCACCATAACTTTGTTTAAACATTTAGGTTAGTTCAGTAGAGACTGTATAGATACTACAACTCTTAAATATAGGCTTTGTACAAATTGTCGATTGTATACATTGTGCCAATTTTTATGTTAGAGACAACTAAATTGGTTCATCGAAGCCCAAAATAATAGAGAACATTTTTGTATTTCATAGGCGTTGCTTACCCTATTTGAGAGACTGCTAGAAATATTTAATTTTCACATCTAGCATACAAATAATCTCTTTCTTATTTTCCTAAGTTTATTAATGTGTAATTAGTATTCATAGAAAGAGATTTTTTCAAGAGAAGGTATTAGAAACTATGCATGGGGACTGGAACCATTATTCTTGGAGTATCAGAACAACCTTCTCATTGTATAACCACCGCACCTTTGGGAATATAAAACAAGTGGGATAACCGCCACTCCTAGTGATAGGGCCTTATGTTGGGTTTCAAATTTTCATCAACGTCTACAGGTTTTGGTGTAACTACAAACCTTACATTGTATCAGAGCATAGGTCTTAGGTTCAATTCCCCTGGGCTACATCAAAGGCGGGGTGTTGGAGTATCGGTAAAAACTTCTCATGGTATAACCGTCACACTGTTGGTAGGGGTTTTGGTAAGTGAGTTGCACAACGTCGCAGCAGCTGCGCAAGCTCATGCGGCACTGCACAAGGCCATATCAATGCAATGGGAAGAAGAATAACCATTTTGAATATTTTATATATTATTTGACCAAGTTTTGTCACAATAGGTCATTATTGGTTATAAGTTAGTTAGAAGTGGACCCTCAATGTAAAGGCACAAGCCTATTTATAGAACTAGTTTTGCAAGTGAATAGAGGACATAGAGAGAGGAGCATGAGCATGATCTGAGAATTTCCTATTGTATCTTTGATATATCTAGGTTTTTCCTGATGTATTCAGCCTCCAACTTTGGAGAAGAATTGTGTATTTTTTATCCTTTGCACTAGACTAATATGATATGACAGTTGTTACTCAAATACTATCTACTATTTCTGCTATGATCCAATATGTTATAATGTTGCGATCTATTTTGTTATGATGTTTCCATGAACATGATCTATCTTGATGTTGCGATCTGTTATAATGTTTCCATGGTCTATTTTAGTTCCCCTATATCGATGTTGATGCGATGTATTTTAAGTATGTTACATTTCGGTTGCATTATAAGTTGAGATGTTTTATAAATGATGCTGCTGCACCAACAATTCTATGAAAAATGAATGATGGACTCTGTAGTTGTGTAAATGAATTAATGTTGATTGCATAGCTCTGAATCCAATAGTTATGATGTCTCCCTATCAGATCCCCATATCCTCCATCCCCACTGCCGAAAAATTGTTTCTAACAGCTCTCCCTTGAACATCTCGGTTGAGACCTCATTCGCTCTGCGGATGTTGCTAGCAGGGATGATTTTAAGGAACCATACTTATTTAAAAGTGAATAAATGTTGGCGAATATTACCAGTTCTTAAAACGCCAACTATAAAATGATTTGCGATATTTTTCAAAAAATATTTTAATTTCCAAGGATTTTATATTGTTTATATAATAATTTAGCAATTTTTAGGGTGAAAATATTTTACCCCATCAAAATTGGGAGAAACAGGGCTTCAAAAAATGCAAAATGGTGAATCTTTTTGGGGAGAAAAACATGGAAAAATAGCCCACTAGGCTAAATTTCTCCCCTAAAATTATCCCCGGCTGCTAGGCAAGGTAAAACCTGTCTGGGCCTATGCTCAGGGAGATCGCGCTGGTTGGGCGTCGATAGAGAGAAATACTTGGATACGAAAACCATGGAAAAGATCATGGACCTGCTACATGAATTCCAGGACCTTTTTTCAACACAGTTTTCAAAGATGAAGGGGATTTTAGGAGACCTAGGGGAAATGAAAATCCTATTGAAACCCGATGCCAAACCAGTGCAACAGAGGCCATATCGACTAAACCCACAATACAAGGAGCAGGTGAAGGCTGAGATAGAACGGATGCTCGATGCTGGGATCATCAAGCCTGTAGAAGAATCAAAGTGGATAATTCCTATGGTGGTCCAGGAAAAAAAGACAGGAGAAATCTGCATTTGCGTTGACCTAAGGAAGTTGAATGATGGATGCATGCATGACTTGTTCCTGACCCCTTTTACAAATGAAGTTATTGAAGGCATAGGTGTCCAGGAGATGTATTCCTTTACGGATGGCTTTTCAGGACACCAAATCTGTGGGCTAGGTGCAAACTGTGGTTTCCCTGTAAACTATTGTTGCGGTTGCACGGGGATAAACTGCATTGGGGGTGGTGGTGTATACTACACCTATGCTACTGATTGTACCACTTGTGGTTGTTCTTACATTGCATGGGGGTCTTTACCTTTCACAAAATATAAATCAGACGTCCTTTCCTGGAGAAAATCATAAGCCCATCATTTTTTATCATCATGTCGTACTGACTAACAAAATGTGCAGTACAAATTTTCTGCCTTGGTAACCATATTCTGCATATAATCACAGTTCTCATGTCAATGCCCATATACCTGACATATGTGACACCATGGTATACCAGCATAGCTCAATGGGTTCAGGACTCCTGACAGCAAATAATTCTGAAACATCGGATAGGTGTTCTTGGTATGTCCGTCTGCATAGCAATGGGTGCACAACCCATTGAGCTATGGTGGTATACCATGGTGTCGCATATGTCAGGTCTATGGGAATTTACATGAGAACTATGATTACATGGAGAATATGGTTATCAAGGTAGAAAATATGCACTGCACATTTTTCGGTTAGTAGGACATGATGATAAAAACTGTCGGGCTTATGATTTTCTCTAGGAAAGGATGTATGATTCATATTTTGTGAAAGGTGCGGACCCCCGAGCAATGCAAACATAGATAAAATTGGTACAACCAGCAGCACAGGTGAAGCATACACCACCACCCCTGATGTAGTTTACCCCTGTGCAACCGCAGAAATAGTTTACAGTACAACTGTAGTTTGCACCTCGGCCACAGATTGTAGGACAACCGCAGTATGTGCCGTGACTGCAATATAATCAGGCCCTGCTCATTCAGTATTAGCCACAATATTTTCAAGCTGTGCACTATTTATAGTAGCAACCAAAACCACCGTAGAAGCAGATGGCTCAACTACAGTTTCAGCAAGGAGGAGTCCAAGGATGATTCCGTGGAGGATTGAGAGGCCGAGGAGGAGGCTTCGGTTGAGGAGGAGGACGGGGTCATGAACCAATACAATGTTATACCTATGGAGTATTTAGGCTCTATCAGAGGGATTTCCCTCATGTGTAGTGAACATACCATGGCATTTTATATTGCAACAGAGAAAGACACCTTCTTTGGGGCAAAGCATGCAATCAGGAGAAATCTAGGTAAGTTACCAATTATTGATATGCCATTTTCTTTTGATCCATCTCTAGAAGCAGGACCATCATGGTAGCGTGGTAACTTGTAGAAGTTCTTTTAGAGTTTTCTATCACTTGCAAGGGACCTTGATGCCCTTGTCGAGCTTGAGATTTTATTGCACCAGTCGAATAAGGAAGTGAAGGATTCTGCAGTCGATTCTTTGCAAAAGAGAAAGACAGGAAAGGAGATGAGGATGAATATCTAGATCGGAGATTATGAAGTGGAATCGGTCATTATGGATCTTGGATCATATGTAAACATTATCACCAAGAAAACCTTGCAATTAATGAAAAATCCAACATTGGGATTGTCGTCGGTGCAGTTGCAACTAGCGAATCAGGTGAACGTTCAGCCCATTGGTCGCGTTTCAAACTTGGTTGTTGACATTAAAGGTATGAAAATGCATGCTGACTTTGATGTGATAGAAGTAGTCAAATATGGTGGTTCCTATCCTGCACTGCTAGGGATTGGATGGGCTAATGATAGCATGGTGGTTATCAAATTCAAAAAATGAGTTATGACATTTGAAAACCAAGATGTCTGGGTCATTGCTCATATGTACCCTCAGGATGGCCGATGATATATTGAACCTATAAAGGATGAATTCGGAAAAATTTGGGATCACACTTATAAACTCTCTAAAGACTATATCCATCCTACCATCGATGGTGAACTTGGATGGTGCAGTGCAAGTTCCGTGTCCTCTGACTTTGATGATTCTCTGGAAAATTGGCAGAATAGGTTCCATGAGTATCATTCGGGAAATGCGAGTTGATTACACAGTCTCTCCGGTGTGTTGCAATTAATACTGTCAATTTTCCCATTTATGAAGGACTGATGGCACTATCAGAGTTCTTTCAGGAATTCAAAGATAAATTTTTTGAACCACAAAGGATAGTGGCTCTCAATGGTGGGTGACACATAAACAAATGATCAATGACTGGGAACAATGCCACAAATTGATGATGGTATGCTTCGGAGATTTAGAGGTATATCATGCTAGGAGATATGATGGACATAATGATCCCACCAGTCATCTAATCGAGGGTCAGAATTTATGGGCATCACAACCCTGAGATGAATGGGTCCATGCTTTCATTCACAGTTTGGAAGAGATGTCGAGATCCTGGTATGTAGCGGCAGAGTTGCGTAGAACTATCACTACTTGGGATGAGTTGTCTGGCTACTTTGTGCAGACATTTAATTTCTAGGACACCAACCTAGAGTTATGTAATGCTTTACAAATCATCCATGATATAGTACTGAAAGTCATCCTTGTCGCATACCCAATTGATCCGCATGTGCACTGCTCTATCCAATCCATGATGACATGCTACAACTTGTTCAAAGAAACTAAAGATGATGATGAGTTGCGAAATGTTAATATTCCAGACTCGAAAGGAAGCCATGATGTTGCAGCCCTATACATACTGATAGACTTTATGAGTCAGCCGTTGAGGATCTGAAAAGTCAACATTGGGTCGACAAAGAACCCAAAATTTTCCAATGTCAGGGACTATTGGGATGAGGAGACCATGGCCAAAATTATGGACCTACTACATGAATTCCAAGACCTTTTTCTAACATAGTTTTCTGAGATGAAAGGGATTTTAGGATACCTAGGGGAAATGAAAATCCTGTCGAAACCTGATGCCAAACCGGTGTGACAGAGATCGTATCGACTGAACCCATGATACAAGGACCGAGTGAAGGCCGAGGTAGACCAGATTCTTGATGCTGGGATCATCAAACCTATAGAAGAATCTGAGTGGATAAGTCCTATGGTAGTCCAGGATAAAAGGACAAGAGAAAGATGCATGACTCATTCCCGACCCATTTTAAAGATAAGTTCTTGAAGGCATAGGAATCCAGGAGATGTATTCTTTCATGGATGGATTTTTGGGATATTACTAGATCTGGATTGCAAAGGAGGATTGCGATAAGACCACATTTGTAACTGAATGGGGATTTTATCAATATATAGTCATTCCTTTTGGGCTGAAGAATGCACCAGCTGTATTTTCTCGGGTAGTTGTCGCTGTATTTAAAGACATTATTCAAAATTTCTTGCAGGTGTATATTGATGATTGGACTGTCTATGGACTAATTAGGGACCATCTTGACAACTTGCAACTAATGCTAGAGAGGTGTCGAGAGCATCAGATCGCATTAAACCCTAAGAAGTGTATTTTCCGTGCGTTGTTTGGAATGCTACTTGGGCACATAGTGTGCAAGGAAGGTCTGTTGGTTGATCTAGCGAAGATTGCATTAATCCTCAGTTTACCACCGACGACGAATGTGAAGATTCTTCGGGCAACATTGGGGCATACGGGATACTAGCGCAAGTTTATCAAATGGTATGCTATGATTACTACCCCCATGGAGAAACTACTGAAAAAGGATGTAGCATATGAATGGACTCAGGAATTTCAACGAAGTTTTGACACTTTGAAGGCCAAGATGGCCTCTGCACCCATACTAGTTTTTCTGGATTGGAATAAGGAGTTCCATGTGCACATTGATGTGTCTTCCATTGCACTAGGGGTTTTTCTTATGCAACCAAGTGAGGGAGACCTAGATCACCCAATTGCATATGCCAGTAGGAATTTGTCATTTTCTGAACGAAATCATACAATGATGGAAAGGGAAGGCTTGGCGATGGTTTATGCGTTGCAAAAGTTCTGGCACTATTTGTTGGGCAAGCATTTCAAGATGTTCATCAATTATTCTGCTTTGCAATACCCGGTCAATACTCCTGTGTTGGGGTGCAAGATATGTCGATGGCTATTACTCTTCCAGGAGTTTGATTTTGAAATAGTTGTAAAGCTAGGATAGTTGAACATTGGTTTGGATCATCTGTCTCACGTCGAGAATGATGAAGAACTGACCAATATTGATGATGGATTTCCAAATGCGCAATTTTTCTGTTTTGACATCGTAGATCATCACTATGCCCCAATTATTTAGTTTTTGGCCACTGGTGTCGCCCCGGAGGACATGTTGACTAGCCAAAAGAAGCAGCTGGTAGTAAAGGATTCTAATTTTCAATTAATTGCTGGACAGTTATATAAGCTTGGACCAGATAAAATATTGCGACGGTGTATTTTACAGCATGAGTAGGGTCCCATTCTAGAAGAAGCACATGCAGGAATTGTAGGTGGCCACTATGGAGGATGGGATACTACACGAAAGGTGTTGTGTGCCAGACTATGGTTTCCTACATTGCATAATGATGCTGTAGACTATGAGAGGAGCTGTGACTTCTGCCAGCAAGTCGGTAAACCATCACGGCGGGATGAGATGTAACTGGTACCACAGGTGACTCTGCAACCATTTGATAAGTGGGCTATGGATTTTGTAGGTCCTATTAATCAACCAGGGAAGCATAATGGTGTGTGATACATCATAACTGCAACTAACTATCTGACTAGGTGGGAGGAAGCTATACCATTTTTGGATTGTACCGATGCAACAGTAGCGAGGTTCATCTTTGAAAACATTATGACATGGTTTGGGTGTCCTAGGATCTTAATGAGTGACTAGGGCAGTCACTTCGTCAACTGGATTATGAAATCACTAACTGAGGATTTGCAGGTGCAACACAAGGGGAGTACACCATACCATCCATAGGTGAATGGAATCGTCGAAGCATTCAACAAAATATTGGAAACAACGCTAACTAAGGTATGTAATGCTAACCGTGATGACTGGTACCTAAAAATTCTAGCAGTACCATGGGCCTATCGCACTACTTTCAAACGAATGACATGACATACACCATTTAAGTTGGTCTATGGGAAAGAGGCAGCCATGCCCATGGAGTACATGTTTCCTAGTTTGTGCATTGCCACAATGATGTAAATGGATGATGCAAAAGCATTAGAAGAGAGCATTGCACAGTTTGTCCAACTTGAAGAAGACTACTTTATTGCTAGCTTCCACCAGCAGGTTGCGAAGGATCGACAAAAGGCGTGGCATGATTACAAAATTAAGAAAAAACAGCTTGCGGAAGGAGATTTGGTCCTATTATATGAAAATAAGTTCATAAAGCATCCATGTAAGTTACAAAAGCATTGGTTAGGTCTGTATCTTGTTCATTCCATTACTTTTAGAGGTGTATTTCAGTTACAACAATTAAATGGCACGGTATTGTCAATGCTTGTCAATGGGAGTTGCTTGAAGCCCTATCAGATGGGGAAAAAGCTGTGCACTGGTTGAGGCACTGTGGAAAAAAAAATTAAGATTTTGGTTTAGAGTAGCAAGGTGAACCCATGGGAAGAGGTTGTGCAAGGTTAGAGTTTGTAGTGATGAACGGTCAACCAGTTGTGACAATTTCAGGGCTATGGGTTGGTCAAATCACATAATAGATGCCGAGAGTTAAAACAACTAGCTGGCAATGCTTGTTGAAGTGACACACATTAATGGCTGATCTGACCATTAGAGGAGTAGGATTTCCAGAGTATTTGGCGTCATTACTTCTAGATTTAGTTGTAATGGTGATCGCAGATTTCGCAATGATGAGTTTGAGTTGGAGGTGGCTATAAAAAGAATGCGGGACATGGGATGACGAAATCATTCAATTGAGAGAGAAGAGTGTTGAACAAAAGGGTGGATTGTGCAGTGTATTGTGAGCTTTTGAGTGAGTTGTAGCATTGAAGGTTAGAGTCATCGAGTGCATTTTTAGGTTTGGGGTGTAAGGGATGTTGAGTGACCTCAACACCATTGAGATTTCAAGAAAGCTAGAGTCCCCTATTCAGTACACGACTGTTGAAGAAGAAGTTATGAGCATGCTAGTCGGCTCATCATCCATTCCCAAGTGGAAGCAATAGAATTAGAATCCCAGTTCCACGTCGCCGCAAAAGAGGCAAACCCACGCGTCGGTAAGAGTGCAAGGAGTAGGAACTGCATAGACTGGGTCATTGAGCTTGGGAGCTGTTGATTATATGGCACCTTGGGGCATCTCTATTCATGATATTTTGGGGTACGTCGCTCCTACGCATTTGGGAGCAAATCCGAGGCAGCCGTTGAAAAGTCAGAAGTATCCACCGAAATTGTCGCCACTGCCAAAAAGAATGACATGCTCAGTCAACATCATCCCTGCATTTATCATGTTGAAATTCAAATACTATGACTTGTTATTGCTCAAATATGTTAGGGATGAGCCATATGAGTTAGCCCCAATGGTGCTCAGTGCCCCCATTCAGCGAATTCCTAAACCTTGGGCGAGTGGGTTAGACCAATCTGGATTGTTGGGGCTCATCAATATGCCTCATTTTGGGCAATTTAATGAGGCCTATGCATGTGTTAAGAAAATGTTGGCTTGTTTTCACGGTGGGGATCTTTGGTTGAATGTGCCCATCCCCATTATAGTATATTTAATAGCGATCATCATAGGATTTCCGAAGTCCGAGGAAGATCCAATGCAGTATATCCACAGGAGAG
The DNA here is from genome assembly GCA_001517045.1 of Pseudotsuga menziesii. Classification (NCBI taxonomy): domain Eukaryota; kingdom Viridiplantae; phylum Streptophyta; class Pinopsida; order Pinales; family Pinaceae; genus Pseudotsuga; species Pseudotsuga menziesii. The sequence continues at coordinate 268,228 of LPNX010504607.1, read as the reverse complement.
ATACTAACAAAAATATTGCCAAGTAGTTGAAGGAGCACTTAGGCTTACAATGTGATGGCTGTGCTTATCGAATCGATAGCATTAAGTCGCAAGAGGTGCACATCGGCACAAGGATTTTGGTGACCAAAGTCATTTTGGAAAATCGACTGGTCCAATGCAATTCAGGTGTTGTCACCTGTGCCCAGAAGTGTGCTGAGGGAGTACATATGAATTGGTCTTTGTTATTATGAACCAATTACTAGAAGACGCTCTTGCTACTCAGACAGGGAGGCCATTTTTATATCATTGGTTGTTGATCCTTTTTTCCCTCGTCACCTGGATGGAGCCTAAAGACTACCAACCAATGGCGTTTGATGTGATGAAGGTGCACCAAGGTGCACGATATCAGAACTTATGGTGGGTTGAAGATCCCAGTCGATAGGAGGACTGTGCCATTCATTTTTGGGTTTATTGGGAAGCGTTGCAAGCCACAACCGTAATCGTTCCCCAAGTCTCTCCTTATGACACAGCCAAGTATTAGCAGATAATTCCTTTTTCCATCAGGCCCCACTCTATCTACACTAAGGCGCGGCGGGACCCCAACTGGCAGTGGCTACCTTTTCCTTACAAAGTCACGACGAAATAATTCGATGTTATTTTTTAAGAGTGGTCGGCTGAATGGCACAACCTGGTGAGTCATAAGGAACTATCTAAGGAGCCTCCACCTGATGCCCTCGAAGAGCCTACCTAGAAGGACCTGAGCATTCATGAATCTGACAATGATTCATTGACGGACCCTAAGGATGTAGCAAAATGATTGCAGGAGGACACTCACACCAAATGGCACCAAGAATATGATGTAGGCAATGGTATCAAGTCAGGGATGGAGGACCAATTGCAGTGGCTCATCAAAGCAGTCACGGACTCCTCTACGGCTACAACCCACGCGATCTGAGATTCAAACCATGAAGAATTTGGCATGGTAAGAGATAGATTAAATTCCATTTTTTATATTGTTTCCAGGAAGACATCTGTGATACCTATGATGCAATATGTCCCATCGATCAGCACTGAGCCTCGGGCTAGGAACATGCAAGTTCCCCTGACTGTGATTGATGCAATAAATGAGGAAGTTCACTAGTTGCTATGACCAATCTAGAGTGTGGCTTTGGATCTGAACAAGTTGTCTGCTACGGTGTTAGTGGATTTGCAGCACATTGTCACCCTAGAATTGGAAGATAGACAGAGAGAGCTGACTAAGGGCTATGTTGAGTTACAAAGCACAACTGAGAAGCTACAAAAAGAGGTAGAGGATTTGCATCAGGTCCGAGTGCAGCTGGAGGAAGAAAAAGTGTGGGAGATAGATGCCTTAAATGCAACATAGGCTAAGCTCCAATGAAAGGCTTTCAAGGAGATTACTAAGCTTAAGAAGGTGCAAGACCACCTGATTGTTGAACAAGCACAGTTGTGTTCCAGATGCAACAAAGTTGAGCAAGCTATTTTTGAGGCCTTCCAACACATTTTTGAGAACACGGCCTAGCTCACCCCTGTTGATAAGGCCAAGCGATCGAGGAAAAATATCATCCAGATCCAACATACCAACTTGATGCTCAATTCCCTGGTACACCCTACGACGCCATGGGAGCAGGTTGCCGAAAGGAAGGATTCCATTGAAGAAATTGTGACTCAGTTTGAAACCATGGAGAAGGAGTACAAAACCATTATGGAGGTGACAACACAATTTTTGCATAGCATTGTCCAAGATGAGCAGCTTGGTCAACTGACTACATAAGTTCAAGAATCCAAAGGTCAACTGATGACCTTGAAGACGTCACTGAGGGAAATGCCACTGATGGTACAAATTACATGGGCTGAGGAATTGAAGGATCTTCAGTAGTGAGCTACCCATGCCCAAGAATGCCAACAAAAGCGTTGTGCTGAGCTCGATGAATTTCAAGAGATTGGTGGCCAGTTGGCATTTAAAGTAGTCACAACACTGCAGGAAGTGTAGGAGAATTGACAGATGGTCGATGGCAAGGCCACAGAAGAGCACCCAGTGTAGTAGGCTTTGACTAATTCTCAAAGTATTGCCGACAAATTCTAGCTTCAGGTTCATGAGATCACGTAGCAATTCAAATATTTCAAGGTGTAGATGTCGGCACATACCCTGTTAACCAGACGTGGCTCAGGAACGAGCCACAAGACTTTGTTGGGGCCCTTTTGGCAGGGGTTTTGGTAAGTGAGTTGCGCCGTGTCATGGCAGCTGCACAAGCTCATGCGGTACCGTGCAAGGCTAGATCAGCGCAATGGGCGGAAGAATAACTGTTTTGAATATTTTAAATATTATTTGACCAAATTTTGTCACAATAGGTCATTAGTGGTTATAATTTAGTTAGAAGTGGACCCTCAATGTAAAGACACAAGCCTATTTATATAACTAGTTTTGCAATTGAATAGAGGACAAGAAGAGAGTAGCATGAACATGATCTAAGAATTTCCTGTTGTATTTGTGATATGTCTAGTTTTTCCCTGGTATATTCAGCCTCTAGTTTTGGATAAGAATTGTGTATTTTGGATCCTTTATGCTAGACTAATATGATATGACAGTTGTTACTCGATTCCTATCTATTGTGCATTCTATGACCCAATTTGTTATAATGCTACGATCTGTTTTGTTATGATGTTGCCATGACCTAAATCTTTCTTGATGATGCGATCTATTATAATTTCACTATGTTCTATTTCAATTTCGATATATCGATGTTGATGGGATCCATTTTAAGTCTATTACATTTCTATTGCATTATGAGTTGAGATGTTTTATAAATGATGTTGTTGCACTAGCGATTCTATGACAAATGCATGATGGACTCTATAGTTGTGGAAATGAATTAATGTCGACTACATAGCTATGAATCCAATAGTTATGATGTCTCCCCGTAAGATCCCCATATCCTGCGTCCCCACTACTGGAAACTCGGTTCCAACAACTCTCCCTTGAACATCTCGGGTGAGACCTCGTGCACTCTCGAGATGTTGCTGGTGAGGGTAAAACATGTCTAGACTGTTGCTCAGGGAGATCGTGCTGGTTGGGCATCGACAGACTGAGAACCCTTATCAAAAAGGATTTGTTGGTGGGTTTCTCCAACATGCACCTTTGGGAATATAAAAAAAGTGGACTAACCGCCACTCCTGGTGATAGGTCCTTGTGCTGGGTTTCAAATGTTCATCAACATCTACAAGTTTTGGTGTAATGAAAAACCTTACAATTATTGTCTATTATAAATCTACTAACATTTTCACTCATCAACTTCAATAAAGAAGCTTGTTTTGGAACACAAAATGACCTTTAAGACATCATACTTGTAGTTGGTTGCTTGTTCATAGTGCAAGTCTATCATTGCAATTCTATAGTTTGAACTTTGATTTGATGATCTACTTTTATTTTTTCTTAGAAAAGTTATTTACTTTTGTCTTTTATATATCACAAACCTAATTTCTACCTTGATTTACATATTCAAGCCACTGATGACCTTACCAGATACTATAACTCGAAACTTCTGGTAAATGTATAATATGGATTGAGTTGGTATCACTACGGAAATCATCTTAGTCAAAATACAAAATTGTAAGGATGCAATTCACAATTAGAAAAATGTAAACCAAACCCAAACAATATGTCCTACTACCCACAACCACTTCCCACCAATTCATGGTTGTGTAATTGTACCAGAGTTGCAAAAGGTCATGCATTTTGGCCCTCTATTTCTCTTTGGGATCTTGAAATATTTAAAGGTGCACCAACCAACCCATTTACATTGACCTCGATTTTTAACTTCGTTGTGAAAAGTTGCAAACCTTTCTGCACATGAACTCTACTCCTTATATTGGTTGTGACATGTAGTGTTGATGTCGTCTAAGCGACACTGCTCCTCTGCCTGATTTTTAAAATTCTGCTCCCATCTTCCTTGGATTCTTCATCATATCAACATTTCCAATCTACTTAGCTTTATAAGGGTTCTTGTTTTTCTTCCATGTTGATTAAAAATGGTTGAAAATAAGTTTTTGATACCTCCCTCTTAGTTTTCCTTGGATATCCTTTTCCACTATCAAATAATAGAAATTCAAGGATTTGAGTGAGAGAAATTCCATTTGAGAGGAAAAATGTTGTATATCATGATAGATCAAGAAAGTTAAATGAATGGCTATGCATTTTTATTTGTATAGTCATTGGTTTGCATGTAAATGAGTTAAACTTTGTAAGAATCAATGTGATGTTCTAGCCATCGACTAGGTTTATCATAGCCTAAAAGCAAAGAACCTAGAGGGGTAGACTTAGGTACTTCATTAGTTATCTTGTAGTGCTTGGGATACCATGTCTCTCTAGGATTTTAACATGGGTCTCGACAATGAGAACCCAAAACTAGATAAATATATCATTAGGAAAGCCTTCATGAGAAAAGGGAGTGGGATTTGATCCATTTATGTGTGCACATACCTGCCTCTAAAATTTCCCTTTTTATTCTTTTCCACTACAAAATAGTGGGAAAATAAAGGATTTCAATGAGAGAAACTATGGATGAGAAAAGACGATTATGCATGTTTATTTTGTATATTGATTTCTAGCATTGAGTCCCTACTATTATTGTTTCTATTACAATTAGCAATAGCATATTAGCTTAAGGTTGTAGTTTATATCAAGTTTAAAGTTGTATAATTTTGGCTATGAAAAAGACATAGTAAACTTTTTCTGTTGATGGAAATTCCTCACCTTCAATCGTACTGTAGTTAAATTCCATTGATTCATTTAGTAACCATCTTTTCTAGATGGGAAATTTTGTTTTTCTTTATCTTGTTTTTGTGGGTCATTGTATTTGGAGACAATGACCATAAATTTTCAAGGTACTTTGTTATGAAAGAAAAAGTATTCATGGAATGTTTATAAATTCATATTTGTGCCTCCTATGTACAGACACGTGCCTTATTGGGAATAATTTTTTTTTATTGTAGTTAGCACAAAAATACAAGACTCACTAACATCAAGTAAATTTTGAGTCCTTTGCTAAAGGTCGGGACTAACTAAATATCAAATGCACAAACTTGTTACAAGTAGTAATATAATTTTCTAGTTTTGTTAGTAAAATAATTATAATTTTAATTGCAGGTATTACAACAAAATTAATGAAGCAAGGGGAAATGTTAACAATACTAAGCACACTTGTGGATTCCTTGGCTTGGCCTTTTGCATTACTTTCTGCGACAAATTTTATAGATAGAAAATGGTCAATAGTTGTGGACAGGTTTGTATATTCCTGAATACATCCCTCATTTCCCAAGTTGGATGCAGGAAACTAATGTGTGTGGGGAATGCATTCGAGGCCCAAGTCTCACCCTTTCAATCAAAACTAAAACCTTCATATCTATTGAGATAAGAATGGATAATAAGAATCCCCCATTAGGATAAGAGAAATTGAAGTTTATTTTGAAAGTGAATTTCACACATAAGTAAAAATTTATACATATTACATTTTGTATTAAATGTTGACCAATATTCAGATCTTTGCACAATAAGTAAAAAAATATTCCTTTGGATTGTTTCAGATCAGACAAAGTAGGAGTACTTCTTTATCAAGTCTTGTTTAAGGGATTGTAAGGAAAGAGGCCTTCAACTATCAACACACTAGTTTCATGGGAATTGAGAGTCCTCACTTTCCAAAGGTTGTTGTGAATGGATAATAAGAATCCCCCATTAGGATAAGAGAAATTGAAGTTTCTTTTTAAAGTGAAATTCACACATAAGTAAAAATTTATACATATTACATTTTTTATTAAATGTTGACCAATATTCAGATCTTTGCACAATAAGTAAAAAAATATTCCTTTTTATTGTTTCCAATTAGACAAAGTAGGAGTACTTCTTTATCAAGTCTTGTTTAAGGGATTGTAAGGAAACATGCCTTCAACTGTCAACACACTAGTTTCATGGGAATTGAGAGTCCTCACTTTCCAAAGGTTGTTGTTAATTCTGAATTTCATAATTGTTGGTTTGTTTGACATGCAATAGGACTGTGACCCCGACTGTCTTTTCATTGGGACCATGCATCATATTCATATGTTTGGTGGAGTTGTCCAAAAAAGAGGGAAGTGTAGTTAAATTTTTAGGGTTAGGTTAGGGTCTGAAATATGAAATCAAAATTGTATACTATAATACATAAACATAACTAGAAAAATGTTAGATCCAGAAAAGTACCACTGCAAATAACTACAAACATAATTTTCATATGTTTCAACTTTAACACTCCACTGGTCACTGTGTTAAGGTTGGTCCTTAAGATGATTTATCGAATTCCATGTACAGTAATAATATTAACTCATAAAACAATAATGTACATGAAATATCAGCATTAAAGAATCGTAACAATTATTTTGAGACAACCATATACTAAAGTAATTTTAGGTTTGATCTTGTCATCGAAGGGACAAGTCAATTGGGTGAACAAATGATGTACCTTAAGAGAGAGAGAGAGAGAGAGAGAGAGAGAGAGAGAGAGAGAGAGAGAGAGAGAGAGATTAAGAGGGTTATAATAGTAAGGACACAAACCTTGGACACACACCAGCAGAGGGACACAGTCATGCACAGTACAGTCACACTAGTAGAGAAGAACAAATACAGACAGCTCATGGTGGGTACAGAGTCATGCTAGAAGGGAAAAAGTTATGCACAGTACACTCACATAGGGTAAGAGACACACAGTCCACATTTTAGTGACATCCCAACAATAAATCGACAGTTCAGGTAAATTCCAACAAACAATCACGATTAGGGTAAGATCCAACAATCAGCCCAGCAAAATAACTCATGACTCAAGTAAGACATGTCACAACATCCTCAATTGGTCTCATGATACGCACAAAAAATCCCACAAAACTCTACAGGCTCATGGAATCCTAGAAGCATCCCATACACCACCCTACAATAGGTCATAACAGCTTTGGATAGGCTCACAACAACATTGGACAAGCTTAGTAGGTCATGACAGTTTAACAAAATGATGGAAATAGTTCTATCAGGGACAATACCATTCCTAATAGGTATGAGATAGGATGCATCCCATACACCACCCGACAATAGGTCATAGCAGTCTTGGATAGGCTCACGACAGCCTTGACCAAGCTTAGCAGGTCATGACAATTCAACAAAATGATGGCAACAATTCTATTAGCAATAATACTAGCCCTAATAGATCTGAGAGAAGCATCATCCCAACCTAGCAGCAGATCCTATCCATAGAAGAAGAATAGCAACATTAAAAACCTTGACATTTTTTTTAAACAGATATGCAAAAAAACCTAGAACATACATGGAACACAGCGATGAGATCAATTGTTCAAAAAATAAAAACCATAAAATAAAATGTTCAATGGTATTACAAAATTAAATCATAAAATTAATTTGAGTGATTGTCCAAAAAATAAAAACCATAAAATAAAATGGTCAATGGTCTTATAAAATAAAACCATAAAATTAATTTGATCAATTGTCCAAAAAATAAAAACAAAACATAAGATAAATGTCAACATACCAAAGGTACCCACCATAGGGACACTAGGACCAAGTAAAAGATAAAGGACCATAATTCAACAAAAGGTGGTTACAATAAGAAGACAAGGTAACCCTCATACCCATAAGACCAAGGTGTGCCATAAAGGTTTAAAACAACCCATTTTTCCCAAAGGACCAACAAGACCAAGGAACTAAAAGTTTTATCTCTCTCAAGGTACATTGTTTCATGTATTTATCATCAATGTATAAAGGGAATATCTAAGCTGGATGATGTGATCCTATGTTCCTCCTAATGGTTAGGAGTTAGCGACATCATCAAGGGGTTCTTAGTCCCTCGAGAAACAACATATAAATAATCAATTAGGAGAGAGGACGACACACATAATCATCTTCGTAAAATTGATCTAGATTCACCTAGTTAATTGGCCAGGGGTGCTCTTGCAGGAACTGCTTGGTCCTAGACCAAGAATCTGCCTTGTCCCAGACCAAGAAGTCTCTGTCTCAACCTGTAGAATCTGCTTGGAGCTCATGTTCAAGAAACTATCTGATCACATACCAAGATACCCTAGAGACATATAGGGACCCTAACCACATGTTAGGGACTTTTCCATTGCATTAATTTGCATGGTCCCATACCAAGAACCCCAGGAGACTATTAGGGGGCCTAGGGTACCTTTTAGGTTCTTACTCTACCCTAGTTAACTGACTAGGGTACCATCATCCCTGAGAGTGGGTCTCGTAGTTCCACTAACTTTAAAAAGTGGTAGGTCACATGATCGTAGATATATATTGTTGGTACAGCATAACATCTGCGAGACTCAGGAGACTACTGGGGTCCCTAGGGTACCTTTTAGGGTTCTACTCTACCCTAGTTAACTAAATAAGGTACCATCCACCCTGAGAATTAGTCTCGTGATTGAACTAAATTTAACAAGTGGTAGGTCACATGATTGTAGATATATATTGTGGGTACAAGATAACATATGCAATTCCATGCCCCAATTCTTTGCAATAATATGATAATGAGGTTTCTTAATTTTAATGTTTTTCTAACAGCAAGTAGTGTATAAAGGATAGTTTTATTTGGAGCTCCAATTTCCCTTGATACTGAAAAATGGAAAACTACTCACAAGGTCTCTCTCTCTCTCTCTCTCTCTCTCTCTCTCTCTCTCTCTCTCTCACACACACACACACACACACACACACACACACAGAAGCTTCCTCATATTTCCTTGTTTGGGTTTGTTTTGAAGGAGGAATTGGGGCAAAAATGATGAATATGTCACACTAAATGAACTAACACCATTCACACGATATATACACGCTCATAGAAATATTACGTTTTTTTCTTTTTTTCTTTTTTCTGAAAATAGATTATTCTTGAGAACCGCATAATTTTAAAAATAATGGATGGAATAGAAGCGTTATTTTTGAGTGGGTAATAAAGTTGGACCTCTTCAACCTTAAAAGACTAAAAATTTCTACCCCTAGAACTCAATAATATCCTGAAGAGCATGAGTAGGATGGAGCTTGAAAGTGACTAGGAATTGAAATCTAGCAAGAGTTGATAAATATTAGGATTTCATGATTTCCCACTGTCTTTAATTGTTTGTATAATATGATTTACTTTGATTCCATCTCAAGCCTTCGTTTATTCTTTTGTATTTCCACTCAAAATGAAAAAGTGTAAGAATAAGAATCCTATAAAAGGTTTCAAGGAAATTATAAAACGAAAGTCTAAGTACTACAAAACATACTTGCCTAGCTATGACAAGTGTGCAATATCAAGTTGAACAACTACCCTTATTCTCTTTGTTGAATCTCTAAATTAGTATGATAAATATGTTAAAGTCATAGTTCATAGTGCTGAAGCTCCACGTTACTAATTAGGAACATAATCATTTTTTTAATCTCAAGAGACTAGATCCATATTAAACTTCCAAAAGCAGTATCTTCCTTCATTGGGAAGCAAAGGAATGGAAGAAAAAATTTTAGATTCTATCCTAGAAGACATTCCTTTTGAAGATTCCCTGATGGAAGGCCCAATTAAAGAGAGTTGGTTCAGAATCTAGTCAATTTTGTCTCAAGCTATAAACATTGGCTCAAATAAAGATACAATCATCTATTTTGGGGACAATATGTATGCTACAATATTGTTCTGTTTTCTAAGGGAACCAGTGAAAAAACTTATGGGGAACCAGAGAAACCCTGTAATAACGGGTGCACTCCATAATATGTACCGTTATTTTTTTTATAGAAAAAAACTAAACAAGAGAAACCTTGTATTTAAAGTTTATTAAAAAGAATGGAATTTACTAACCTGTGAATGGGATTTCAACTGCAAATTCAAATCCAATGCTCTAGAATTCTATGCATGCCTCTTCAAATCCTCCAAGTTTTCTCCAATGCCCTCTTATTGATGGAAGCAATTGAAAATATATACCCTATTTTTCAAACCCTTCAACCGGTGTTACAATTCCAATCTGCATGGCCTAATAGATGCTGAAATATGCATCTGAGACCTAATTCATCCTCTAGCAACCAACCAACCACTTGCTCCTACCAAAGGGAAATATTTGGGACCGAATATGGATTTGGCGGGGTGCTACTTGAACTGGTGCAGGGTTGCAAAATATCCCCATCATTAATCATTGGCACTACCTAGACTGGTTCAGGGTATGCAAGGTCCATTGCTATTAATTACTTTCCAATTTGGAGGTCGAGAGTTAATCAGCATAGTTAGTCCAAGATGTAGGATTATTAGGTCTGGTTGGTTCGATATTGTCGATGCAACTAGTTACATTATGTATAGATGTATAATATAGTTTTAGTTACATTAAGTTTAGATGTATAATATATTTTTATTACAATATTGTATAGTTTGTTAGAATATAATATATGGTTTTGTTATTATTATTATATTGGTATACTATTGTTTTGTATTATATGTATTTTTTATTTTATATATATATGTGTTGGAAAAAATGTTTTGTATTAATTTATTTTGTATGTAATATTTATAGGTTTTTAATATAAAAATTTTCTATGGTAAACTAGTTTATATATTAACTATAATGAGTTTCTATATTCATATTATTTTAATATATATTTTAATAAAGAATATATAGATGGGTACAAAATGTCTATGGGGTTGATGGTCGACATAGCATGGTCAACATGTTTTTGTTATCCACAAATGTCTTGTAGGTTATATTAATGCTAGGATTGAGTTCATTATGTGAATTGAGTCCATTTTGAGTGCATAATATGATGACGACAATGTTTATCACTCCTATATTATATGAGGTTATATTCTAAGGTCTGGATTATATAAGTTTTTCTATAACGATCAGGTGGTCCAAATAGCAAAATACCCTTTAATGGGCATGGATCCCACCGATTTAATTAGCTAAGTTTCCAAGGTCGTGTCCAAATTAGCCCATAAAAACTATAATTATATGCTAAGGTCATGCAAATTATACTTATAATTAACATTATATGCCAAGGTTTGGTGGGTTTAAAGGTTTAGTCGGTTTTTTTATATGCCAAGGTCATGTCCAAATTAACATATAGTTGGGTTGCATTAATTCAATTTTGTTAATATAGGAACGTGTAAATATATATTATATATATGTTAGAATTTAGTAAAATGTACAAATTCATTGTCAAATTTGTATTTTTTTTCATTGTCAGAGTGACAACTAAAAATGACCAAATAAATGACCAATTGTTATGTTGTCATTTTTAGTCTAGATATCGCGTGACCAAATTTGGTCATTTATCTTGGTCTTTTTTAGTTAGATGACTTAAATTTATCAATTTTGGTCATTTATCCCTGAAAAAAATTGTGGTGACCAAAACTTTTGGTGTCCTAGTCACTAATCTCTCTTTTTCCACTAGTGGTCATGACCTCTTATAGAGGTATCTTCAAAAAGGTACCTCAAATTATGCCAAATTACAAGGTCTAAGGGAGTTCTCTAATTAAGGGAACCAACCACCTAGAGATGTTCACTAACTACCCAAAATAGTGAAAAAAGCTAGAGTGATCTCTATTAAAACAACAAAATTCCCCATAAAGATGGATGCAGTGGATAGAAATGCAATAAAGGCCAATTGGTCATTATAACCTCTTGAAGGGTGAGAAAACTGAATTTTTTTGCAAATAGAATGTTCCCTCCAAAATATGCATTAAAAAACCCAAAACCATGTGCCAATAGAATGGAACCAATTGAGAAACCATCGAGCCACCTCCAAATGAGGGTCAAATGTTGAGCACTTTGGAAATTTGTCCAAGTAGAGTGAATTTCTCCAAAATGTGTGTCAAAACCCCACATCATGCTTGAGATCAACCTTAGGAACCCCTTAGTTAATGGGTTTTCCTCAAGATATGTGCATGAAACTTTTGAATACATGTGTGTGAAATAACCTCTTCAATATGCAAAGTGTTCCTCCAAATGTGAATAAATGGTGGTCAAAGGAGCCTCCTCTCCTCAAGCACTCCACCCATCCAATCTCTCAACCCATGAAATTTAGCAGTGTAACATCATATGTGGTCTAAGAATGCAAAGTTCTCATTAAAATTTAGATCGTAGTGATGTGGCATGCCTCCACATATGTAAATGGTTGTAGGGATTTGGTGAGACATCCATCAAGTGAACGAATATGGATGGAATTGTGTAGGTAAAGGATATAAAATGTGACAACAACCTACATGTTCCATCATGCCTCAAAATATGTGGTGATTCCTCATAATAAAATTCTCAATGAGAAAATAGGAATTAAGAGTTGGAAACAATAGCATCCGAGCCAAAAATCCTCCATAATGCAACCTAATGAAAAAGGTCATCAAACCTAGTGTTGATCACCATGCATCATAATCAGTGGAAAGATTATTTGTCGTAGTATTTTTGGCTTTCTCCAATGAACTTCAACTATGTATTTTTAATTATCATGTTGAGATATGGTTTCCATGCATCGATCATATGCACCTAGGAAGGAATCATAACATGAGCACAAAACTATGTTCAGTTCTTTAACATTTAGTGTTGTTATTTATGTCCAAATCCAATCATTATGAAACCCTATGATCTCTTTCTTCATCAGTATCACTACTTGAGGAACACCATTACTGAAATTGTATCTTGGGTAGGATTTCTATGTTGTAATTGTACCTTAGTTATGAAGGGTTCCATGGGAAATGAGAGTTTTGACAAACGAATAGTCAATATACTATGAAACATTGGTATGGGGAAAGTCTTATACACTGGGTGAGTGATAATGGATGATTCTACATGAATGCACACCCATTCTTTAACACTGGGACTCATTAGTACTTTCTAAGACCAAATTAGGTCATGGGGAACTACTTTTGCATTGTATCTATTTGAGATTATTAACATGAAATATTTCCCCAATGTCACCTCATATCCCAGATTGAGGGTGCTAACCATAGTGGATACTTATGACTAGGAAAATTCTCTCATGCGCACTCAGTTCTACCTGCACAAATTCTATTTAAAGTATCTTCTTCTTTGAATATTTCAATTTGAATAAAAGATATATGGATAAATAAGTTGGGTTTTATATAAAAGACATTATTGCATAGACAACTAATTTTATATTTTATAAAGACATAGATATACATATTAGCCGAATTGATTCAATGCACTATGTTTTTGGTAATTCAACATTTACTTTGTCATTGACTTTGGGCATGTGTTTGTGGAGGGTCTGAGTAGGAGACTTGCTGGATTTTTTCCATGAATTTGTACGTTGTTGGCCAAGAAATGTAAATGGGTACATGACAAGTTTGAGATATCTTTTATCTATGGGGGTCTTAATTGTCTCACACATACTCAATGTTTTCATATGTTTTCCTAAATGTATGTTATTTGAACCCACATAGTAGAACATATTGCATATGTGTTTTCATATATTAAGAAATATGTAAAGTGACATTGTAACAGATTTATACCAAGTTGCACATGTAGTATAAAGGATATCTATTTGTTATTAATTGTATCAACAAACTTCTAACAAACTAGATATGTCCTCGTCATAAGGGATGCACCCAAAACTCTATTAAGGGATGGAAAGTTCACCCTTGAAGAGTTTGGGGGTGTGACATCCTACCCTTGGGTGTATATTAGATGCAACCAAGTGTGAAATCAAGGAGAAGGCACATGTACCCCAACCATTCAGGTTTTTACACAAAAATTTGACTATAATTCAAGATCATTTCTTCCATCATACTCAAATATATGCATTAGAGGAAAGCTCTACTCAAAATGGGCCTTTCAACCCTAATTCAAATTCCATGTCATTATGTGTTAGCCAATGAATTTGAATTAAATTTGAAATATAGTATAGGTATTAAACAATTTTTTAAAATAAATTTGGGGATAGGTATCATAAAAAAACTACTTTTTTGTTCGTAGTTTTGACATATCTCCCTGTCTTTTTACTCAAATTTTGATTTGGAGAGCTCATTGGATGTGGAATTCAATTATGCATCCAACTTGTACCCACTCTACACACTTTTGATGGACCCCTCTACCCCAAGAATAAGAAATACCTGAAAAAAAAATGTGAGGATGATGTCATCATCACATGTTTTTAGGTATTTCTTATTTTTGGGGTAGTAGGGTTCGTCAAAAGTATGTAGTGTTGGTACTTATTGGATGAAGAATTAAATTCTGCATCCAACAAGCTCTCGTGATTGAAATTTGAGTAAAACAGAAGGAGATATGTCCAAAATACAAACAAAAAAGTAGTTTTTTTCTTTTCTTCCTCCAAAATTAATAAATATTATTTTATTATTTTAACTATTATTTTACTATTTTGAAAACCCAGCAAGTAACAATCATCACTTAACACAATTGCATGAAAATGTCTGATCACGGTTTTTGGGAGTGGTGACAAGGGTTTTGACGCTGACGAAGGAGGGTGCGCAAGAGGGCCGGGGAGCTCCATGCTTGGCCCAGTGGGGTGGGGGTAGTGAACCCCCCCCCCCCCCCCCCGTTCCGGTATGGTGGTGGCTCCAATGTGAAATGAAGGGGCGTCCGAGCGTAGTGAGAGTAAGGAGGGGACAAGTGAAGGGAATAGAACTGCAGTGGGAGGATGTCTTCTGAGGGCTCAATTGATCCCAGCGATCCAGATCCGTTAAGAATCCATTCAGGAGAAAATAGAGATGTGGAAGGAGAAGGACTTAATTGAGAAATTTTTGGGGATTGGGCCTAGGGAGAAAGATTTGGTTCATTGGAATCAGAGCACTTGGAGTCCAAAGGGTCATTATGATCTGCAGCTGGGAGCAAAAAAAAATTTCACCATCATTTTCTTTAATCAGGAGGACCGGGGCATGATCCTAGAGGGGGGGGAGGGCGTATTTTTTCTTCTCTACGGGGATCTATCTCCGTCCATGGAAGGAGCGGTTCAACCCTGAATCAGAGGAAATGATAGTAGCCCCGGTGTGGATTCTCCTAGTTGGGATTCCTCGGGAATACTAGGATATGGAAATTCTGCGGGATATTGGGAACTCTATTGGGGAATTTGTGAAAGTCACCGAGCAAACCCGGCTCCAGAGGTATACAACATTTTTCCAAATCTGTGTGTATATGGATCTCTTGAAGGATTTCCCTAAAGTAATCAACCTAAACTACCACAACGAGGAATGGATCCAACAGATTGATTATGAGCAGTTGTCCTTCTGATGCAGGATCTGCCATGAGTATGGCCACTTTGGGAGAAATTTCCCCAGGGGGGCCAGGAGAAGACTTCGCCGATCCAGGAAGAGGTCCCAGGGAGTGAGGGTTTCACCCAAGTCAAAAATAGATAGAGGGAAAGAGCAATGGCGGGCAGAAGACATGCAAGGATGGATCTAGAAAACAAGGGGGGTTTTCAAACCCCTTCCAGGTCTTGGAGGAAGTGGCAGAACAATAGATGCACAAGGGGGAAGTGACAGGAAAATCCCAGGAGACTGAGATGTAGGAGGCTACTGGCATAAGCAACAATGATAATTGGCTGGACACGATGGAAACAGATGAAGCTGAGGATATGGACATAGGGGACTTGGATCTGGATGCCCTGGAAGCAAAATGCAAGAAAGCAAGCTCAAGCTATGTCCCCAGAGAGCAGAACGAACTCTTACAACAAGCAATTATTCAATCTAAAGTGCACAAGGATCTGGGGATAAGCGCAGAGGGGCAGGAGGGCAGCAAGAGGAAAACAACAGAAGAAGATCAGAAGTGGGGGAGGAAATCAAACAAGTAGAGGATAACAGAAATAGGAGTCAAGTTGATCGAATCAGGATAGTATCCCATGATCAAGGCGGCCTTCTCTGAAGTAAGTAAGGTTTCCCTATGAAGATAGTTACCCGGAATATTAGGGGGTGTAATCACCCAAGGAATATTAGGAAGGAAAAACCAGACATTCTCTTTTTACAAGAGATCAAGTGTAGTTTTCAGACAATGCAACAGATCGGGAAAAAGATATGGAAAGGCAGCAAGGTCATGGATTTAGATGCGGATGGTATGAAAGGGGAGATGGATATCTTATGGAAATCCCAAGAGGTGGATCTCATGGGATGGTGAGTGGGTCACTTCTCCCTTGTGGCTGACTTCCCAATCCTAGGTACAGAGATCAAAGGGACGATTGTGAACATCTACGGGTCGAGTGCCTTCCCGCATAAGCAAGAGTTTGTTAACCACCTAAGATGGATCTATGCAAAGGCAATGGAGGGAAACTGGATAATAAGTGGGGAATTTAATTTGATTAACTCTCTCTGGGAAAAAAAGGGGGTTAGAGGGGCACTTGTTAAATATCAGGAGGACTTCGGGGAAACCCTAGCGAGCAGTGCCCTCATGGATCTAGAAATGGGGGATGGGTGGTTTACATGGAACAATAGGAGGGGTGGCGATCACTTGGTGGCCTCAAGGCTATATCACTTCCTGGTGACAGAAAATATGTTTAGGGGAGAAAGAGAGGTTGGGGAAAATGTGATCCCCATAGCTGGCTCTAATCACTGGGCCATGTGCCTAAGTTGGGAAGGGGTGGCAGATTGGCTGCTAAAACCTTTTCACTTTGAGAAATTCTGTCTAGAACATAAATATTTTAAAGGTCTAGTTGAGTAGTGGTGGTAAGAGATGTACGACTAAGGGGGGACAAGGATGTACAAATTTCAACAGAAGCTTAAAGTTCTGAAGGCTAAGATCTGTACCTAGAACAAGGAAGACTTTGGAAACATATTTGTGGACAAAAAAAGGATTATTCAGGAATTTACTGGCATCTAGCAAAGAGGGATGGAGTCTAGGTGGGACCAAGAACTAAAAGAAAAAGAGAAAGACCTTGGTGCCCAGCTGGAATCCAGAGAGAGACAAGAGGAAATATTCTAGAAATAGAAGTCACGTGTGAAATGGCTGCGAGAGGGGGACAAGAATACCAAATTCTTCCATAGTGCCATGGTCAGCAATCGAATGGGGCCAAAGATTTATAATCTTAAACTTCCCAATGGGTCCCAAGTGAAGACTAAGGCTGAAGTAGAATAGGCCCTAGTCAATCATTTCAAGGACATCATGACAAAGGACAACACTGGGAGGGGCCAGGATATTGATAGAATCACATTCTTGATTCCTAGAACTGTAGCAAGGGAGGATAATGAGAACTTCACCAAGCCTATTACCCTATAGGAGGTCGAGGAGGTCATGCAACAGATGGTTTAATGGAAAGGTCCCGATCTTGATGGGTTCACAACCAATTTCTTCCATCACTTTTGGGGCATGATCAAAGAGGAGGTCTAGGCCATAGTTGAGGAATCCAGGACTAGTAGAGGGGTGCTCAAAGCCTTCAATGCAATTTTTCTCGCTCTAATCCCAAAGAGTGAGGGGGATAATGCTCCTGATAAGTTTAGGCCTATTTCTCTCTGTAATGTGATTTACAAGATAATTTCTAAGGTCATAGCAAACAGACTTAAACCCCTCCTTCCGGGGATTATCAGCCTAGAGAAATCAGGATTTGTAGAGGGGCAACAAATTCTGGATGGTATTATTACAGTCTAGGAAGCCATTGATTCACTCAAATGCACTAGAATCCCATGCATGCTCATCAAGCTAGACATCTCCAAAGCCTATGACAAGCTCAGTTGGGAGTACCTGGAGAAGATGCTTCAAGATTATGGGTTCTGTCAGGAATGGGTAGAGTGGGTCATGGGGCTAGTGTCCTCTCCTTTCTTCTCAGTCCTCTTGAATGGATCCCTGACAAGGATTTTTTTTCCTTCCAGGGGGATTAGACAAGGAGACTCCCTTTCCCCGTTCCTCTTCATTCTGGCTATGGAATGGCTTAGCAGACTCATAAAAGCTCAAGCGGGACAAGGGAGGATAAGAGGCCTGTCTTTTTATGAGGGTATGGATAAAAAAACTCACCAACAGTTTGTGGGTGACATGATGCTGATGGGGCACCCTTTAGTCCAAGAGGCAAGAGCCTTCAAAACTAGTATAGTGACCTTTCCCAAGGCTTCTAGGCTTGAGGTTAATCCGGAGAAATCCCAGATTTTCTTCTTCAATTCTCCACTAGTAACTGAGAGGAACATTGGAAGGATTTTGGGATTCCAGAAGGGGAGGTTTCCAACTAAATACCTTGGGGTTCCATTGAGCAAGAATCTCATTAGGCAGGCTTCCTGGCAAGACTTGATTGACAGGGTGAAGGCTAGGCTCGCGAGCTAGGCTCTCAAACCTCTAAATCAACCTGGGAGGCTATTGATGGTTAAATACGTCATTCAAGCCATGCCCATGTATCTTCTCTCAGTGCTGTTGGCCCCAAAGTTAGTGCTAAAGGAAATTAGAAGCCTCCAATGAAACTTCCTATGGGCCAAGAGAGAAAGTAAAGAAAAATTTTCTCTAGTTAGTTGGGAGAAGGAGAGCATGCCTAAGAAGAATGGGGGCCTTGGTCTCTAAGATCCCGAAGTTGTGGGGGAGGTGCAGGGAGCCAAGATATGGTGGCGGTGGTGCAATTATAAGCATGAGACTTGGGCCAAGCTAGGGGATTGTCGTCCTCTCAGTTGGTTTGTTTCAGCAGGGATCCCCAGGGATCCCACATTTGGAAAAAGGTGGGGGAAGGGTGAAGATTCATCCAGGAGAATAGTTTTTGGGAGATTCATGATGGAAGCTTGGAAAACGTTTGGGATGACTAGTGGAACCAACACCCCAAGCTAGGGGATGATCTGAAGTGGCAGCACATTAGGCTAAAATGCTCAGAAGAAGGACGAGAAAAGATGAATCAATACTAGGAAGGAAATCCTCAGGATAATAGGTGCAAGTTGATGGTGCTAATCGATCTAACCAATCAAATTTTGGAAGTTGACATCAGAGCCATGGGGGAGCAGCTACAAGATAGATATGTCTGGATCAAGGATGGGGTTGACAGACTCAGATGGGGTTATTCTGAAAAGGGGATATTTAGCATAAAATAGGCTTACCACATTAAAATAAGGGGGCAGACAGAGGAAAATGAGATCTAGGGGAAGGTATGGACCTCCAACCCTTGGCTGAAGGTGGCCATCGTTTGCTAGCTGATGGTTAGAGGGAGAATTATTACTAGGTAAAACCTTGGGTGTAGAGGGATCCAAAGGTCATCTCGGTGTGTCCTGTGTGCTAACCAAGATGAGAGTATGGGCCATATTCTAGATGCATGCCCTTTCACATCCAGGTTATGGGACAAAGGCACACAATCCTTTAGGAGAAGTAATAGATGTAGAGGGAATCTAGCTCAATCCTTACGAGACTGGCATCCAAACGCCTTCAAAAAAAATATCTTACACTTTCTATGGTAATCCTTCCTAGGCACGGTGATCTGGGTGATATAGAAAGAGTGAAATAGCAGAATGTTCAGGGGAAAAGGGAAGTCTCAGGAGGAAGCCTGGAAAATCATAACTTCCAACCTAATGGAGACAGTCTGTAGCATGGAGTGGAGTGATGAAGATAGATATTTCACAGGGACAAAAAAAAGAATAGCAGAGGCCTGGGGCCTGGATAAGGGAGTCATCAGTGAACTCCACCAAAAACCCACAGTATGTAGAGTGGATAGCCCAATATCATGGTCCCCCCCATCTAGTCAAGTGTTTAAGATAAACATTAATGGCACAACAAAAGGTAACCTAGGAGAGGGGGGATATGGAGGGGCCTGTCGAAACTATAATGGAGAAATTTTGTAGGTCTTCTATGGAAACCTAGGGCATGATACCAATAATTCTGCTGAGTTGGAAGGGATGATCCAGGGTGTCCGAATTACTATCGAGAATGGGTGTTTTCCAATGATAGTCGAAGGTGGCTCCCGAATCCTTATCCACATGGCTGAACAGTTGGCTAATGGCAAATCAACAGAGAAGGTGGCATCGAGTTGGTTCCTTACAGGGAGGTTGGAGGAACTTCGATCAATGATTGTGACATATCCAGTGCTACCTTTTCACCATGTCAAGAGAGAGGCTAATGAGGTAGTGGACTTAATGGCTAACATCAGGGTCTTTGACGTCAAGGCCAATCGAAGGGGATGACTTGATGAATTCGAGGAAGAGCAATGGCTTCCCAACTGTCGTTAACTCGTAGCTCATGATGGGGGTGATAGGGGGTAGATGAGAGGGAGTACAACTGAGGAACGTGGCTAGGATAGGAGGCTGCAAGGTCCTCCCATGTGTCTTCTCCATTAACGTGTGATCCGCTTGTTGCCTTAGATCAGGGCAATCCAAGCATATCCTCATTCCATTAAGAGAAGGTATGAAGGTGGGTATTGAGAGGAACATAAGCGTGGTCTCCACAGGGACATGTGATCTAGTTATTATGAAGACTCTAACACTAAACCCCATGTAAGGTATGGGCATGGAAGATGGCTGGATTTTGGTCATAATTGCCCGAGAGGGAACCGTTAATTCATTCATGGGAGGATTGATTATTTATTCAACAAAGGTGGCCAAGGCATATTCATGTGTTCAGAGGAAGGCTCAAGTCAGATTTCTAAGGTTAGAAGGGGAGTTGAGGAGAGGAGGAGGGACGACTGTTAGTGAGGGGAGCAAAACTGAGAAGGGTAAAATGGCCTTGCCTCATGGTGGTCTAGGGAGACCAGGGGGCAATGTGGGCTCGACTGGTAGTCGAGGCAAAGGAAAAGACTAGGACTAGAAGGGGAAGAGGGTTGCAACTATGGCCCAAATATAGGCTCAAGTCGTGGCGGAGGATTTTAAAGATTGAATTTCTCTCATATCTAGAATTGCAATAGAGAATGTGGAAAAATCCCTCTCGGATCAGGTCAAGGCTATGCCAATTGAGGAGGTTCATGAGGAGGTGGATGGGTGGATATCTGATCCGGGATCCATGGTGGGGCGTGTGTCATCCCATGATCATCTAGTAATGATCTACTAGGTCCTTATGAATCTGGTTACCCGGGTGAACCTTAGTTCTGCAGCCAAAATGGAAGAAAACATGGTGGAGATGCTGGCAAAGAAGGAGGGTGACGAGGAGATGGTAAAGGCATGGAAGGAGCATAATGACGAGTGTAGGGAGATTTGCAACAAGGTGGAATCTCTTAGCATGCATTGTCACCTCATGCACCTAAAGGTGGACCAGATAACATCCTGCTTAGGGATTGAGTTATACTATCTGGGGATGGATCAGCTCTCGGTGGGAGGGAACGGGTGACGCGCTAGCAGGAGGAATGTACGCTCTACTCCAATGGAGCAAAGAACTGATGAAACTCTACATTTGAGTGGTCACTGTCAGTCTGGTGGTCATTTTCCAGAACCCTCAGTGCTCTCATGAGGCCTGGTGTGTCTTTCTTTTTAAGTCTATTTATGTTAGGGTGGTTGTGAAGTCGGCCTGTAGGTTGTTTTAGACAATTTACATTTATGTTTTTAGCAAGTAGGAAGCTAGATGTTGTAAGTATGACAAGGATTGAGATCTCCATAGTGGGAACTCTCCCATTTTTGGGGATGGGCAAGTTCTGGAAATCTGATTGTAAATGGTAAGGGTAGACTCTGGTGCGGGCCATCTAGGGCCTGTAGTTTTGGTTGATATTCTGTAATCGATTTTTAAACAGTAATACATCTTTTATTTACAAAAAAAAACTATTATTTTATTATTTTCCTTAGGAGGCCCATTTTGAGTTGGAATTTCCTCTAATGTTCATTTTTTACACAAATTCAAAGACACTTGAACAATCCCATAACAAACTACTGATGTATATGTGATAAGGGATGGAAGCCCAAATTATGTCATGGTATGTAAGGTATGTTCCCTAAAAGGTTGAGGTATATCACCCTATACTTTGATGTGGGATTGATGCACTTAGGAGTGCAACTAATGCAATTGTAGGAACTCAAGTAGGTTTAAACACCCTAGCTACTAAAATGTTTCATCCCTAGGGTGTTTAAAATGTGTATATGTGTATTTGAGCTCTAAGGGTTGCACTCTAGAAACATAGTTCCCCTGAAGTACAATTGTTCATATTTTATTTTGGGGGGATGAATTATATATTTGGTTGTACATAAGTGAAATTTATATTGTTGTTATTTATACTTCAAATTTTGATGCTAAAGATGAAATTCCAATGGAAATAGATCCCAGGGAACCTCAAGGTTAAGGAAAAATTTCTGATTTTGCATTAATCAACATTTTCTCAAAATTTCTAGAGTGATAACATATACTCTTGCAATTTTTCTCGAGGAAGAAAAGGCCAACAAACATAAGGTCCATTACTGTTTTATAAAATTCTGTGCAACCTTTGATACAACTCCAATACACTTGTTGTTGGATAGGCTCAACAATTGCGCTTACTTGACTTAGTGGTTTCCTTAATGGTTTCCTTAATGATGACTTGTTTTTTGATAGGCTCAATGGTTGGGCTTACTTGAATTAGTTGTTTATGAACCCAATAATTCAAACTCGAAATATAGCTTCAACCCAAGAAAATTGGATGAGCAAATAAACTTTTTCAGATTTGCAATATGTGAGTGATCTCCAAGACTTATAAGGAGAAAGAACAATAGTATAGGCCTATAGGTTAGTGGATTTATTCAAGGCACAAAACCTAACATTTTTTTCATAATTAAACACATCGAGCTCTTGATTTCTCAAATTAAGAGCTCGATGTGTTTCAAGTGAGTCATTTGTCTTGATTAGGGAATTTTTCTTTGGAGAAATGAATCTTCCTTTCATAGGGATATTCTTGATTATTTTGGTTGGACAAATACTTTGGTTCCATGGGTAACAAGGTCTCTACTTATTTCATCACAAAGAGTAACATCGGAGACATGTGTATGCATGTTGGTTTTCATGTGAAATCTACATTTCTATTAAAAGGTGGTGATAAAAGGTCAATGAATGTTGTTTCATTCGTCCAACTATTGTTTGATGCACACTTGGATAGACCTTTGGAAGGTTAGTATTAATCATCCAAACCTTATCCTTGGATTGGATAACAACTAAACCCTATCCATGTGTTTATTAATCAGCCAAACCCTATGCATGTGTATCTTTTGAATATACATGAAATTTGGTCCAAATAGATATTAAAAAGACATAATCATAGCATGGACTCAACATGTATGCATGCATGTTTTTTGGTCATATATCATCTTCTTTAAGGTGCTTTACCAAATACACATGGTATCATTAGTTTAAAAATGAGAGTAAATATATGTATCAAACTTATGTTGTGCAACTTTCAATATTAAAATGATTTTTTTTATACCTTAATGTTTTCAAAACTTTGTGCAGTCTAGTAGTAGATAGTTTCTATGTCCTAGTGGACTTATGGATAACATTTTTATGAGGCACATGTATTTTCTTCGAATTTTGTATTTTTTTATGGATAACAGCATAGATATCATAAGGGTCAAGAACCATTCGAGAACCATTTTTCTTAAAGTTATAGCACCATTTGAGCACCATTGCATCATATTTTATAGCTTTGTGGTCATGGAATTTCATTGTGAATCCATGGTTATTTAAAATAGACACCTGGGAACTTGTAATACCAACTTCATCCTGGTTCAATGCATACTTCAGATCCTGGCAATACACTTCAAACTTCTTTATTTGTTTCTCCATTTCCTCCATATATGACCTTAATTTCCTAACCTATGTTAGTGCAATGTCCCTTCTTAAGATGGTCTGTATTAGTTTATGGTTTAATCCTTCAATGGTAATATCCCAGTCATCCATTATGTTAGGGATAATGGAATGGACTTCCTCGTTTGGAATGTAACTAATTTTTTATTGGGAATCTTTTTTGTTACAGGAGAGAACCATGATTTCAACTGAAATTTGTCATTTGGGTATATTTACTAGGAAATCCAATAATGTATCGTAGTTCTATTAAAGGAGACATTGTGGGGATTTTCAAAGTATTTATAGAGAGATATTTGCATTCGCCACAAAAAATAGTAGTGGTATTGCATGCTCTCGTATGAGGAGTTTTATTCCTAGATGATGGATGTAAAGGGCTAATAACAGGAGATTATGCAATATTCTTGATGCGAGAATCATGTTCCATTAATGATGCAAGAAACAGTAGTATCAGTCCACTGTACATCATTAATAAATCAAACAACTACAAGCATTCAATAGTTTGAAATTTTCCCTCATGGGAAAGTATAATATAGTGCTTGATGTGCAATTAACAAAATATGAAGCTTTCCAACAATGTGTACAACACAAGCCTACAACAAATCATGGGTTATTGAGCTAATTGATGCAGCTAGCATTTATTAGCTCAATGACCAAAGTAAAAAATGGCAAAATTCAAAATGGACCTCAATTATCATGGAGAAAATATGGAATGTAATCCTAGAATTCATTCTTTGGCATCTATGGAAAGAAAGAAACCATATTTTTATGAAAATAAGAATCCCCTCTGAAGTGTATCCCACATATGCTTTTGGCAATGCGTCTCTTACTGTAAGTTATAGAGGTAGATTTCACAGACTGAGCATTTTTTTAGGTTTGAGTTAAGGAAATAACCAATGATATTGGTATATCAGAACGCTACCTAAATTTTTTCATGTTTCTAATCATGATATAACAAAGTAACATGGCAATAAAAGGGTGGGAAAATATGGAGTAACTATGGTTTTCCTTTGCAAACATCATCTCTCCCTTTCTAGGATTTCTTGCTAGATGCACAAACAAATTGTTAATTCCTCAACTAATAGTAGAAAACCCATTATTGTTTGAATATAACAGAATATGAATTTGGCACATTCTGGAAGCAACTGTATATGATAACAATAGAGAAAATGACCCAGGAATAAGGTTGAATGTACTAACCTCTTCAAACTGCAAATATATATTGTGTTGTGATAACAATGAAAACTTTGTGGTGACTAACAATGTTGTACCTTCATTTTCCTGTGATAACGACAAAGATACAAGAAAATGAATGTCCATGCATGATAGGAAAAAAATGATGAATAAAAAAAATGCAACATGGCCATAACCTTAGTGAGTTATAATACCAATAGCTTGAAATAAAGCAAGGCCTTCAAGTCAGCTACAAAACTCTATCTTCATCTATATCAAGTTGAAAACTTGCTTGTAAAATACTTGGAATGCTCCAACGAATTATGTTGTGAACAATTCCTCCATCACCATATCCTTTACAATCAAAATTTTGATAAATTTTTCCAACCTAATCCAATGTTGCAGCCATTTGTTGGAACCTTTGTGACCTTCCACACTGCAAAATTTAGAAAAATCATTTTTCCAACCCCCTCATTTTGCAAAACAGTCTTATTTGATGTCTCTCCCAATATTCTCTTCGGGCATTCCCTTAAACGCAATGTATTATGCAAAATTTTTTTAAGTATAATACTTATTATTAATAAGGAACTAATAAAATATGTTATTGTTGGGTCCCATAGTAGAATCCATAGGAACAATTATTCTTGTATGTCTTAGAATGATGGATAAAAAGGCATTAAACCTTTTTGGAAACAAAGGTAACCATGATTGGAGTGAACATAAATATATACACATCAATAAAAAAAATTACAATAATAAATAATGATTAATATAATAAATGAAAAGACACATCCTAATTCAAATACATATGATTTACCAACCATGGTGACTAGTCAATCCATATATGTATACCATACCAAAGTATTGTAATCATATCTCTTTTTTATTCACGGATACTTTATTACTATATTACTGTCCTATATGCATTTATGTATATTGTCCTTATGTTGGTAATTTTCTAGTGAAAAACCTAGTTTGTTTCAAAGATGCGAATATGCATCCATCTAGGATTCTCAACAAAAAAATCCAAAATATATATTATAATGAAAGGAATCATAATCCAATATCAGATACTGATATTGACAATAAGTTGAATCTAGAAAGTGTACAGTGTCTGGGGAAAGGAATTGGCTATGTAGTTGAATGGTCAACAAAATGAGTAATTGACTAAGTCTAATTGATTGAAGAAATTTGACTAGACAAAGAACCAACTAACGGACGAACCAATGGGAGATAGTGAATTAAGCAGAATTGATGGGAAGAGCACATTGGTATCCAGAGAATGGCAACACAAGATATGTTGATAAAGCATGTTGACAACTAACTAGAGTGTTAAACTACATGTTCAAGAAGCCATTGTCAATTGGAGTGCGGTTGATAATTAGTTGGCCGATTAAGGATTAAGGTGATAACATGTTAGTTGAATAGCATGGGACTAACAATTTTTATGATGTTTTACCGATCATAAAAAAATTATTTGGTGACTTGAAATTGGACCTCAAAAGAAAGAGAAAGTCGATGGGTGGAGGCTTCATCCAAATCATCACATATAATGCTCAGTCTGTGAAATCCCTGTGTCCATGGAAGTTACATCCCTTCCCAAAATATGTTTTTGGCAGATAGAGTCTACAAAGTTTCTCCTATGTTTGGCTCTTTACTCCTGCAAGTGACTTTATTTTTTATCAGATATATCCTTTGAATTTTTCTTATAATGATCATTTTTAGTGGAATCCCGAGTATTTAATAGTTTTTGTGAAGTCTTTAGTAACTCCATATTTTATGTGGGGTATAATGTGTCTATAAGGCGAGGTTATGATAGAGGTGGTGTTTTGACATCCTATTTTGAGTTTTAGGGAAGCCTTTTTGTTTTCCATTGAATGGTAGGTGCTAAGCACAACTAGCCAATAATTGGCTTCTACTTATGGACAATTGTCTTTCTATTTATTATTGGCCTTGTTATGTCAACCTTGAATAGTTTCTATTAAAATTTGGTACAAAGTTTAAATATTAATTTGAATGGAACAAAGAAGTAAGGAAAGTACTAGTTGATTGATGCTAGACTCTAGAAATAAGAATTCATGGTTTATGATTTGGCTGACAAACATTCACGTTTAGAGAATTTTGGGTTTGAGTATAATTTTGCTTAGGTTCAAAAACCCATTTAACACTTTCCTACACCTTCAAGTGAGGCATTTGTATCAATTAGGGAATTTTTCTTTGGACAAATGAATCTTCCTTTCACGGGGATATGCTTGATTAATTTGGTTGTACCAAGCCTTTGGTTCCATGGGTAACAAGTTCTCTGCTTATTTCATCACAAAGAGTAACATTTGAGACATGTGCATGCATTTTGATTTTCATGTGAAATCTACATTTATATTAAAAGTTGTGATAAAAGGTCATTGAATTTTGTTTGATTCACCTAACTATTGTTTGATGCACACTTGGACAAACCTTTGGAAGGTTTGTATTAATCATCCAAAGAATACCAGAGTGTGAGTGTCCCTAGGAAGTTGCTCTGGAGAAATAAGCTTTCAACCATTTGTACGAGTGAAATAGATACATTAATGGTTAGCTACTTGGCTAGGATCACAGTGTTGAAAGATCACTTCGCTGCCATATGGACAAAAGAGAAGGAATATAAGTTGGTGTCCATTATGTTGAATTGGTTTGATTCATCTTTGAAAGTTTTTATATGTTGATTATTTAGTATAATACATCCAACCTCTAAAGAGTTCCTAACTAAAATCAAGACTATTCTTTATTTTCCTAAAAGACCGAGTGTGCAATAAATATATAATATCTTGAAATACCATCAGAAACTAGAATGATGATCATAAATTCTATACCTCAATTTTTTGTCATTTTTCTTCAAAAAAACCTTTCCCTTTCCTCATCTGATTTCCAATATCATCGAATATCCATTAAATCTGACATATATGCTATAATACCGACAACTTTAATTCATTTGTTATATAACTTTAGCCATGTCTACAGGGAACACAATATGAGTGCTGACTGTTTATCCAAGGAAGCATTGAATATGAATGATGTCCTCCTCTCCTCCTCGTAACTTTTAGAAGGAGAAATCATTTAGGAAGGCATGATATATTTAATTTAAGAGATTTTTTATTTATGTAGAATAGTCATTTTTAGTTCTTTCGACTACGGGATACATTAGCATCTTTCATGTTTTAGTTGGGGATATAGATTTTGTTTTCATCCCCTCAAGCGTGTGTTTTCTCCGCCCTTGATGCCTCCTTGGATAAGTTGTTTGGGCTCCTTATGTTCTCCGTGTGGTATTTCTACTTCATTCATCTTGGTATTGTTGGTTCCATCCCTCTGCTTGGGAATTTTTTTGATACTTATGATCTTCACTCATGTCTAGAACGACTTATTGTCAGGACTATGCAAAAGTTAACTTTGATTCACTATTGAATATCAATGAACACCTCTTTTTCTTCTGAAACAAAGCTACAAAATATTTGCAAATGATTTTATTATATATATTGAGATCCGTAAACTCGTTCTTTAATACTTTTTGGTGAGGAAAAAAAAGAAATTAAAAAAAAGGTACAACA
The DNA here is from genome assembly GCA_001517045.1 of Pseudotsuga menziesii. NCBI lineage: Eukaryota > Viridiplantae > Streptophyta > Pinopsida > Pinales > Pinaceae > Pseudotsuga > Pseudotsuga menziesii. The sequence continues at coordinate 239,828 of LPNX010504607.1, read as the reverse complement.
AACAATTTTGTAAAAACGTAGTTTGTATTTTGAGATAAATTGGATGAAGCATTTCCTATGGAACAACTTGATATCTAATAATAATAATAATAATCTATTTTTAAGGTAATCACCAAGTGAGACACTAATTTGGTGTATGAGACCCCCTTGTTTGTGGGACAAGGGACCCCCCTCAACGCAGTGATTTAGCTGCTAAAGTGTACAGAGGGAATATGTGATAATAATAATATATATCGTGTTAAAGGACTATTTGATGACTTGTTATACTAAGGAATTAATGATATTATTCAGGATAATGATATCACTATTATGCCATGCTTATAATACTATCCAAGTTTTTGTTGGTATTTTGCTCTTATTTGCCACTTTTTCTTGGCCATGGTGCAGGTAGAACCAAAAAAGTGTTTTTCAGACCTTTCTTCCTTGAGCGAGAGGATTTTGGGAAGGCTACAGGAAAGTGAGACACACAATAGATATACAAGGGATAGATTAACTAGACGTCAGAAGATCAAAATAAAATTCAATAAATGCATGGATTTGTTTCTCAGAGGAGGGGGTCATGTTCCTATGATGATGAGACAATATGAGACATCGAGGTTCCCTTAAGGTACAAATATCTACGGAAACAATGGGTACCTAGGAATCTTCCTCAACTCAAAAATGATTTTGGTGTGAATGAGAGGATATATAGAATTGCATGGTCGTCATCACATGGATTGGTTTTTTTTTGTATGGATGGCATAAAGGTCGGATACGGGAGATGTACAAAATTGATGGAGTATGTTGGACCCTCTTACAAATACAATGATAGGATGAGTCTAGTCCAATGTAAACAAAGTATGTGTAGATATGGGTTGTTAGAAAATTATTTACAACTGAAAGACAAAGATCAAAATAAAGGAGCAATGTTGTACATTGACGGAAGGCCAAAAAAAAACTAGGAATATTGCAGTGTTTATAAATAATACATAGCCAGGGTCTACACTTAAGAAACCCAACAGCATATTTGAGGGGCATGAAGGAAATCATGTCTTTGTATGTGCCATTAAATAAATACTTGCTGGGGAAGAACTGCTTATTAATTACAATTTGAATTGAGTAGATACAAACTGGTTAGTATGGATGTGGTACATCCAACAATTCACCCAACCTTTTATTAATTATTTTAACATCTTTAGGATTTTTCGTTACCAGATAATTATAATTTCTTATTAAATTTCCTATGTTGACATCACATGGAGGTGATGGGGGCGCATCACCCTAGCAACATGTGAGAGGAGTGCACAATCCGCAAGGAAACATGTATACATCAAAATGTAATGTTATTAATTTTTTTTAGTGAGTATTTTGGTTTTGTTAGGTAATTTTTAGTATTTTTTTGATGCATGGTTCTGTTAGGGGCACCTCCCTTATAGTAGATTTTACTAGACTTGCCTCAAGGAGGAAAGTATATATCGATATTTCCATTGTAAAAAATTAATATGTACAAACAGATCTATTATTATGTTTTTTCAATATTATATTCGGTTCGTTTATGTAATCTTATCTATTTTTCATGCAGATTGTTTATTGGGGAAGCCACCCAACAGTTGATCAGATGACTGCAACCTCGAGGCAACATGTAAACTTGAATATAATTCTACATTTTAAATACTTTAAAATTGTACATGTGTATAACGTGTAGAATAATATTTATTTTGTTATGTATTTTTTTTTTTATGTTTGCGTTCATTATGATAATGTTGTCTACTTTTTTTGCAGGTGGATAATATGGGAAAGTCTAGAGTTGTTGATTAGATGACTGCAGCCTTGGGGCAACAGGTAAACCTGAATGTAATTCTACATTTTAAATAATTCAAAATAGTACACATAAAACATGTACCATAATGTTCATTTTGTTATGTATTTTTTCATTTTTACTATTGCATTGATTATGATAATGTTGTGTACTTTTTTTTGCAGGTGGTTGATCAAGGAAAGTCCCCAGCTGTTGATTAGACCACATCGTCATCTAGGAATCGGGTAAACCTAGATGTAATTCTAGGAAACTATCATGATAGTCAATTTTTGTTAATATATTTTTTTGTGTAGACTATTGCTTCAACAACTAAGCAATGTTTTATATATTTATTTTGTAGACAAATGAGTCGGTTTATGAAACAAAAACTCAACAGTCTTTAGACTTTGGTGTCTACCAGTTGTTGAATAATGCTGACATTGGTTCTTCTATAGACCCATTGAAGGTACTACAGAAGACCTTTAAGAAAAAACATGAGGAAATGCTTCGTCTAACATTGACAATTCCACATACAGACGAGATCAAAGAAAAGGTTTAATTGTTGATCCAGAGATGTCAAGCCTTGAAAGTAAGTTGTGGAATCATAATGTAAATTCATTTAGAACTTTATAATTTTTAATCTTATATGATATTGAAATTATAATGCAATGGTTTGTATTTACATGAAATTTTGCGACCACACACTGGTGGTGAAGGCGGTGTTGGTCCTAGTGAGAAAACCACTCCACATACACCACATACTACACCCTTTTTGTCCAATGAATAGTCGAAAACACGCTCTATGATACCCTCGAGGCCAGAATAGGGTACATCCGATGATGATCAACCCACAACAGATCGTGTATAAGAAGGGGTGGAGGCAGGGTTTCATACTAATGCTGATGTTGAAGCAACATTTCCTAGATCTTCTTGTGTCACTAGCACGGGTTCAACAATGAAAAAATAATTGGTGAACGAGGAACTCATTCCAATAAAGATAGAGAATATTCTAAATATTATGATAAAAAAATGTATTTTACTTAAATATAGGCAATATTAGACACTAAAAAGGACCAAAGAGCGAATTTATTTTTTGAAAAAAACCCAAAAAATAGCCAATTAGCAAAATTTCGCCCCTAAAAATTACCCTGGACAGAAGAAATATTGAGTAATTATTTTTTATAACACAATGTAGTGCATGTTTTTTTCCACTATTTAATGAATGAATAGTTAAATGAATGCTTTAGTGAATGGTTTACTGAATGGTTTTTCTTGGCTATTGACTAAATGAATGGTTTAATGAATGTTCTTTTTAGCTATTGAATGATTGAATGGTTTAATGAATGATTAATGAATGGTTTAATGAAAGTTTTTTTCATCTATTGAATGAGTTAATTTGCACTAAATTTTTCTTTGCAAGTAGATGCATTGGGTTTCAGGAATTGAGAGTGATGTGATGGGGGGGAGGGGCCATAAGATAGTCCACCTTCACGTTATTGGTCATGTTTAGTAGAAAATATTAAATTATTGTTGAAACAGAGAGGAGCTCAATGATGGTAAGGAAGTATACATTTAAAACAATTATTTATATAATTGTAGTGTTTAAATTTTACTATTTCTATTTGAATCATCCATTGGAACTTTGTTACAGATAGCGTTGGGAAACATTTTCATAGTTCCGAGAGAAAAATGGCGTTTTGATGTGATCGATGGCCTTATATACATGGTGTTGTGTTTCTCCATGTTTCGTTAGGTTATCTCTTATTACCAATTACTTTACTTCAATAGTATTTTAATTTACATCGTTAAATTAAAAAAATTCATCGACAACAAAATTTGCATTAATATTGTTCTTTCTAAACATTGATACAAACTACTGAAACTGTATTTATTTAGATTCATTTTGTTATTTTCATAAACGTGAAAATATTTATTTGATGGGTGCTAACATGAAATTATTGCAACAGGAAAATATTTGCAGTATGTTGAATGATGTTCTGAAAGATAAATCAAAATAAGACAGTGCAAAGCTCCACAAATCAAGGTAAGTTGTAACAAAAAAATTATAAATAGTATCAGCAATGTATTCCTAATTCTCATACATATTTTTGCTTCAATTAATTTGTTTGTATTCCATACTTGCTCAATTTATACCATTCTTTATTCCCTATAATTTTAACTTGCTTGAATTGATAATAGAATATATCAAATATGCTTAGAAATTATAAAATATGCTTAGAAGTCTAAAAACATGGACAACATGTTTTGTTTTCTAAAAAATTTAGGTTCCTTGTTGTTGGTTTTGAATGGTTTTCTTTGTAACAGAATTATTGTCAAAATAATAGATATGTTTTTCACATCTTATTAGATTGCAGATACAAACCTAAGGTTTCCCAAGATCTCTATATATCGTCAAAAGTGATCATATCAAAGAGATGTGAATTTTCCTTGATCTATATATCCAAAGGCTTTAAAATTAATTTTTGGATTTGTTGATTGTTCTTCATCCACATAATCACCAACATGGAATATCAATATACCTGAAGTCAATGAATACCTTTCACAAGTGATAGAGACCTTCTCACAACAAAACCTCTCTCTTAGTCACTAGGGATAGAGATATTGGTCCATTCACTATTTGTTATAATCATGCTTGGTTCACTTTATCAAACACTCATATTCCTAGAAATATACTCATGGTCCACCCATATCCATTCATCTGTTTCATTAATTTGGGAATAGAAGATAAAATTATTAAAACTTGGGCCAAGACACATTCTATAGATACCTCAAAGGAAATATAACACAATTAGAAAATACTTAAAAAATACTAAAATGAAGAAGTAGTGATCTAGGGGGAATCAAGGAACAAAACAAGTAGCAATTACAACTTGATAAGATCATACAATCCAAAGCACGAGGTTAAATCCAAGAAACCTACAGCTTAAGGGAAGTAGTAAGAACATTAGTTTTTCATAGTTGAGCCAACTTTAGATTAATATGGAACCATATCTCAAACTTTTCCCTTCTAAATGGAACAAAGCAAAAAATTATTAAGTAACAAAGAATGTTTCATATAACCATCATAAATCCATTCTTTTTTCATAAAGGGTGGAAAACATTTAGATTTTCCAAGTATTGGCTTTAGATTTGGCCATGTTGATTGTTTTCCTAACCAAACATATTCAACCAAGTATTTCAAGGTAAAAAAAATGGTGTCACATAATTTACATTAAATGACATATCCCCCATACTAGGTTATAAAGAACCTAATTACTCTATGCAATCCTGTCCTAGAGTTTGAATCCACAAACCCTAACTCTTCCACTCTTACATCATCATAAGCATCAAGAATTCCATGTAGCATCAAGAATATAAGAACTCTATGATTTTTTCCTAGCCTTACATACCATAAGAATAAATATCCAAAAACATAGAAGGTGTTAAATCTACTCTCCATGTCTTCAAATAGGGTAGAAACCTTAGTGTTACAGCAAGATACATAATAAACATCATCTAAAATGGTGTATTCTTCTCTAGGGTTTACATGTATAGCACAAACCTTAGTCATCACATAAAAAATCCTAACATCACAAATGAGGAAGCTCTCCAAGAGCATCTAAGACGTTTATCATCATGTGTCTTCTCCTAAGGTTTCCACATGAACCCTAAGTCTCCAATACAAGTACCATGAAGGGTATATGGAATTAGGTGAGGGAGGATAACATAAAATAAGGACACGTTTCCCTACAAGTAACCAACATGGAGAACCAACATGGAGCACTCTACAATCCAAGGTTGTGCATGTCAAACTAGGGTTGTGTCCAACCCAGAAAGTGAGAATCCCTCCAAGTCAATATCATGGGACCAATTACACTCCTCCAATAGGGTGTTACTCCTACACTTCCTATTACATGTTGTCTTGGTGTCCAAGTTCCCCCGTGTAAGTCGTTTCTCTAATTGTGTGCCCAATGCCCTCTCATATACCCAATGCTACTCTGATATGTAACAATGTGGTTAGTAAGCTCCCATTATCCTCCTCAATATATGTGCTTGTCCATCACCAACCTCCATGAAGTATTCTATAATTTTATGGAAATTTAAGGTCATTTATTGCACACAAGCTTGTGGTGGCATTTTTTGGATGATGTTGGTGAAATGTTTTACAAGAAAAAGGTGATGTCATAGTGAAATTCTGTGGCCAAAATAGTAAAGAGAAAAGAATACAAAATGGAAATTACTTTCATTGGAAAGATGCACATTCTAGAGAAATAATCATGAATTGACATGGGCATTTTTTCCTAGGACAAGGAGGTACGTTTAACAAAGGCCATTGTACCCATAGGAGGAACATTTCTTAGTGCAAATTCATGCTAACTTGTATAAATTTGGGAATTCTAACTTTTAATGTGATTTTGAAATTTCACTTCTCACCAAAGGTTTCCCATATTCAATTCTTATCAATATTCAACATTTGGATGATATTGAATATAAATTATAGTGGAAAACTATGGACGATATTTCACTTTACATCAACCCCAATCCACTATGAATTGAAAGAGTAAGGATATGAAATGTATTCCAACAAGTTTTAGGTATTTTAGGCACACTTTTATAAATCTAAACCATATTTTAAATCACTTTAATTATTGTATATTTACAATATTAAGTATTCCTTATTATCTTTATGGTGGTTGTCAAATCAGTCAACAATTTCAACCCTTAATATGTCAAATTAGCATGAACAATATGTTTTGAAAATTACTTAATCAAGAAGACAATGAAAGATGAAAATCAAATATGCAATTACATTGGTTTTGGATAGATGAAAACTTCATATATGAGTTTGTCATAAGTAAGCACATGTACACGCCACAACTTTATCACAAAGATGGTACAATTTTTCAACCTCTTCAAAACCCTCTCTAGGGAAACCACGAAAACCCTAGCCACCACCAAATATCTCCAAATTGCAAGCACCAACATTAACAATTCCTCCTTGGATTCAACAAAAATATTGTGTCATACAAACTCTCCACATTAGCATCGCTGTCTTCCTCAGGGTTTTCACATCCTAGCCATGTTAAATCGTATATGTATGTGGAAAGAAAAATTTAGTGTTGGCCTCCAAATATACTTTGAGATTGCTAAAGGTCTTCTCACAAAATGATTTGGTGAAGATATCAGTTACTTGTTCTGAAGATGAACAGAAGAGTAGGTGAATGGTGCCATCATGCACAAGTTCTCTGATGTAGTGCATATGGATCTCAATGTATCCGGTTCTCTGCTTTTGAATTGGATCCTTGTAGATTCAAATGGTACTCTGGTTATCATAGTAGATGGTAGTTGAGTACTTTGGTTCGAAGCCACACTCTCCAAGTAAACCCTGCAACCATAAACAGTGAGTTGCTGCATTAACAACTCCTCTGTACTCTGCTTCTGTAGATGAGAGTGCAATGGCACTCTGTTTCTTGCTTGACCAGCTGATTGGCCCTTCTGCAAGCATGAACACATATATTGAAGTGGAATTTCTGTTTGTTCTATCACCTGCCCAATCACTGTCAGTAAATTCAATCAACTTAAGATCAGATTTTGCTTTATAGAAGATCCCATGTGTCCTTGTTCCCTGAACAAAGTTAAGGATCCTTTTGGCTACTTTCCAATGGATCTCTTGAGGCTGATCCATGAATCTAGAAGCCACACTTACTGCATAACAAATATCATGTCTAGTATGAGTCATATACAACAAACATCCAATCAATTGCCTATACAGTGTATTGTTTACCATCGGTGAAGAATCAGCTTCTTCCAGCTTCACTCTTGAAAGGAAAGGAGTTTTGCTTGCTTTGAAATCCTTAATTTTGAATTTCTTTAGCAATTCCAAGGCATATTTGGACTAGTGCACCTTGATTCCAGCTTTGGTTTGAGCAATCTCAAGCCCCAAAAATTGACTTAAGAGCCCCAAATCTGTCATGGAGAAGGCTTGGTTCATAGCTCCTTTTAAGGAAGCAATCTCAGCCTGTGAGCTTCCTGTAATGAGGAGTTCATCAAAATATAATACAATGATCATTAATGAACCATTAACTAACTTCAAATATACATTTGGATCTGATTTTCACCGAACAAAATTCAGTGATAGCAAGAAGCTATCGATCTTGGCATACCAAGCCTTGGGGGCTTGCTTTAGCCCATACAATGAATTTCTCAACCTGAACACAAGAGAAGGGTTAGTACAAAAACCTTGAGGCTGCTGCATATATATATCCTCAGTGAGATCTCCATTCAAGAAGGCAAATTTTACATCCATGTGATGTACCTCCCATTTCCTTGAGGCTACAATGGCTAGAGCTAGCCTGATGGAATCCATATTTGCCACTGGGGAAAAGGTCTCATTGTAATCTATTCCATGAACCTGTGAGTAGCCCTTGGCTACCAATCTAGACTTTTACTTCAGTGGTGAACCATCAGAAGCAAATTTGGTCTTATAGACCCACTTACACTAGACTAACTATGTTCTTGGAGGAAGATCCACTAGCTCCCATGTGTTGCTCTTCTGGAGTGAGTTGAACTCCTCTTTCATGGTTGTTTGCCATATTGGATCTCCTACTGCTTCTTCATATGTTTGAGGGTCAAAATCCACCATAAAATAGCATTTTTCAGCAAACATAGGATCCTTCATGCACAGACCACTCTCAAACTAAGATCTAGTCCTTCTTGGGTCATTGGGATCCCCAGCTAGCTCACCTGCTGCATGTAGTGTCTTGGCTGCCCATTTTGGCCTTGTGGGGATGTTAGGTTCTGCAATAAACTCATCTCCATCAGACAAATCAGAATCAGCATGTTCAACAAACTCTTTACTTACTTCTTAAGGTTCAGGTGGTGAAGAGGCTTCACCAACTTCCACTGCTGCAAGGGGTTCTTCTTCAAACTGAACACACCTTTCAATGAAGGATTTGTTTGTGCTCAAATTTATCAACTTGTGCCCTTTTGAATATTCATAGTATCCAACAAAAAGACACTCTTGGCTTTGGGGCTGCAAATCCTTCCTCTTCTTTGTTGGGATTCTAGCCCAAGCCTTTGAGCCAAAAATCCTGAAATGGGTCACATCTGGCTTGTGCCCACTCCATGCTTCGAAGGGAGTCATGCCATAAAGATATTTGTGAGGCACCCTATTCTGAATATAGGCTGCACATTTGATAGCTTCTTCCCAGTACTTTGGTGGTAAATTTTTGTCCTCCATCATGCATGTTGCCATCTCCTTTAGTGATTTGTTCTTCCTCTCAGCAACACCATTTTGATGTGGTGTGTAAGGGATAGAATGCTGCATCTGAATACCTGCATCTACACAATAATTAATAAACTCAGACTTGACATACTCACCACCATTTTCAGACCCGAGGGCCTTGATTTTCCTTCCAGACTGGTTTTCAACCAAAGCCTTAAAGACTTTGAATAGGCCAAAAACTTCAGACTTGTGTTTCAGGAAGTGAACCCAGCAATACCTGGAAAAGTAATCAATAAAATTCAATTCATATTTGTCCTGACTCATGGAAATATGAGGGAATGGGCCAGAAACATCACTTTGGATCAGCTCAAGGGGTGCAAAGGTTCTCTCATGACTAGCTCTCACAAATTTGTGCTCTGGGTGCTTTCCTAGGATACAGCCTTGGCAGAATCCTTTGGAAAATTTTATCTTGGGAAACCCTATGACCATATATTTTTCACTAAGATATGATAGATATTTCTAGTTTAGGTGGCCAAATATTTCATGTCAAAGCTTGCTAGCTTCATTTGCATGAATGAGAAGAGCAGAGGGGTTTGAGTAAGGTAGGACGTGTGAGAACATGTATACCTTTTGAGCATGATTTGTAACTCCTTTTGCAATGAGTCTACCACTTGAGATATCTATGATCTCAACTTCATCGGGGGAGAATATGACCTTCTTTGGAGACCTAGTGTGGGTCATCTGGTACACTGACAGGAGGTTGGAGGCGATACCAGGCACATACAGTACATTGCTGAACTGATCATGATCAAGATCTATCCTTCCTTTTCCTTTAATTTTAGTGAGAGAGTCATCTCCCAGTACAATAGATGGTCCTTTTGACATATCCAGTGAGGAGAAGGCCTCCTTAGTTGAAACCATGTGTCTTGAAGCTCCAGAATCAATGATAAAACTGGGTGAGCTTGATGTGCCAGCAACTAGAGCATGAACTCTCTCTCTGTCATCTGGACTTGATCCTCCTTCTCTCTTCTTTGAGCTTTCTGGAAGGGAGATGCCATTCTTCTCCAGGAGTTGGGTTAGCATCTCTATCTACTTTTTCATACAAGAGCTTTTAGAGTGATTTCCCTTATTGCAGTATGCACACTTGTTCATTTCACCTTTGTTTTTCTTCTTCTGGTAGTTCTTCTTGGGACCTTGTTGATCCTCCAGAGACTGTTTCTTGTCTCTCTTTTGCTCGGGTGGATTTTTAGCTTTCTTTTTGCTTTTTGAATCCACCCTCAAATCTCCAGCAATCAAAGCTTGATCTTTGGATGGTTTGATGGTGCCCATCATCACTAGCTTGTCCTGTTCTTGTGTGAGAGATTCCATGAAATCTGCAAGGCTAGGCATCTTCCAGGTTCGAGATGTCAGTTTTGTGGCATAGAAGGTTGAAACAAACACTAAATAATCAGGGCCCAGCTTTGAGAGGGTGGCCAGTATGAGGTGATCATCTTTATTTTCAATACCACACTATTTCAGCTACAAAACTAGTGCTTTGAACTTGGAGAAATATAGCTGCAGGGATTCAAAGCTCATTGGACTGAGAGAAATCAGCTCATTTTTTATTTGATGTCCCCTCATCTCATATATCTTTCCAAAAATATCAGCAAGCTTCTCCCATACTTCATTTGGTGATGTCAATCCATCGAGATGGAAAAGGAGGTCTCTGGAAATACTCAGACACAGGAGGCCATAATCCTCATCCCTCCTGTTGTGCCATTTTATCTTCTTTGCAGCTGCATTAGGCTCTGCTTCTGTTGCCATAGTCACACTGTAGAGGCATTTCTCTCTCAACAGTATCTCCATCTCTTCTTTCCATTCAAATAAATTGAAGGGAGTCAAGATAGTTTTCTGTGATTGATCCATAGCTTAGAAAATCTATCCCGGCTGTCAGTAGAAGGCTCCCAATCACTGATGTCGAACCTGCAAAACAATTTTTGAAGGAGATAAACAACCTACAATGGCTCTGATACCATGTGTAAATTGAACCAGGTGATAGATTAATTTTACTCACAACAATTAACAATTGATCATGCAAAATCACTCACAAAAGAGACTGAAATTGGAGCTGAACACTAAACTGTATTAAATCAGTGTACAATAGCCAACCCTGTAATAACATAGGTTGATGAATAAATAACATACATCAGGGATTCGAATGCATGAGGAGCAATTCGAATCTAGCATAAAGCAGGCTTACCAAAAATAAGCAAATCCTCGATAGGTGTAAAAAGCTGATCCCAAATCTGTCATGGAGCTCACGAATTAGAAAAATGGATTAGGAAAGCTAAAGAGTGTTTGAATGGCATCTCATACATGCTTTTGTATGGATAAAATAGTGGAGGATGAAGAGGACAAAAAACTAGTTCACCTCACCTAGTCTAGCTTTTCTATTTGCCTTAAAACACTGAAAAAGCAAGGAATAAAGCAGAAAAAGCAGAAGGGCGCCTAGGAGGCCAGGAATAAAGTAGATTTGATTCCTTGGGCTTTCCCATGCGCTACATGAGTCAAATGAGGCAAGTTTTACCACTATGGATAGGTAAAAGACAACTTGCACAAGGTGGGACACATGAACTAGGATAATACGACAGAAATAATTAAATTAATGTCTAAATGGGTAAACTATGAGTTGATTATTCTAAAAAATATACCACATCCATTTCTTGACCTAATTCAATAAGACCACGATTCACTTTCCCTCATATTATGTACCTCGGTCCATATTCTTTAAGCATGTTTCATAGACACATATTCTTTTCACATTTGAATGAGTGCTGAAATGCTAGCCTTGGAGCTGAATGGTCTAGCCACAGAGCTTGGCTATTGTTTTAGACTCTTACATTTTACATTGACTGTATAAAATTGTGTTTATTATTGTGACTGCATGAAATTTTGGAACTTTTCTTACATTAAAAAATTTCATTTTTTAAACTAAATGAGCACGTATTTTAGTCTTGCAACCATTGGAAAGAAAAGGTCATCTCTTTATGGTCAGATTTTGCTAATGTTGTTGGGGTTAGATCCAATCTGTCAATCTGGAGAAGGAGGCCAAGTTTCAATTGTCCAACATGCACTGAAGACTGTATTTTTTGCATTTCTTAAATGCACACAACTTGGGGAAATGGCGGTATGAATTTAGACATTTTTCTCTATTACAATTTGGATCAAATGACAAGACTGTTGTTTGCATTTTTTCTGTAATTTGCATGTATATATTTTTTGAAAATTTAATGTCAAGTTTATTGTATCATCTTAGTGTAATAGCGCAAATCATTTTCAACAATTGTAGGGATACACATTGTGTTTATAGAATGCACCATTTCTTAAACTATACTAGTAGCATTATGAAGTATGCCCTTTAAGAACTTGAATCACTCCATAGAAGCAATCTTGGAAAAAACAAGTTCTATTCTTTCTGCATTTATTTTTTTTGGAATAACCCTCTACATACTAATGGTAATATATTTCTAAGATGCAAAAAATATTAATGCATTCACAGTCTTTTATTACTCACAGTATTCAATCACCCTTACTTTCTTGTGGCTGATGTGAATGCACCCTTAGCCAATCCAATGACATAGGAACTACACCTTTATATTCCTAGAAGAACACATAAAATTTTGCAAGTATAATTGATTTTCCCTATGTAACTTGAGTTCCCATACCAAGTGATCCTTGTGATCATCCATGATTTTGTTGAATATCACAATGCCATCTAGGTAGATGGCCATGAACTTATCCAAGAAATTCCTAAACACTTCCGTCATCAATGTACTGAAGGTTTCCAATGTAATGCACAAATTGAACAATGTGACAGGGAACTCAAAGCTCCCATACTTTTTCATGCAAGTTTTCTTTGTCACCTCCCCTTCTAAAATTATAACTTGGTAATAGTCTTGACATAAATCCAATTTGGAAAAACCTTTAACTTATGAAAACAATATCTTCCTAAGGGAAATATATACTTGTTCTTGATTGTTTGCTTGTTCAATACCCTATACTCCAAGCACAACCTAAGTTATGGGGTGTCCTTCTTCATTTGGAAGAGGATCAATGCACAATAAGGGGACCATAAGGGTTTGATGAATCCTACCATTATTAACCCATATAATTACATATTATTCTTAATATCCTTCAACTTTTCAATATAAACTATTTCTTTGACTAATGTTTCTAGAACTTAAAAAGAAATATTTGTTTTACCTTATTTGAGGTCAAAGTCACCCCACCTTGTGGACAATGTAGAAATTTCATATGCCACTTGAAGGCCTTACCTTGTCATTTTTTTGAAAAATATAATATCTTTGTTGTTGTGGTAGTACCCTTAACATTCTATATATCCTAGCAAATAAACCAATGTTTATTTTCATCATCTTCATCTTTATCTGAGAACTTATGTAATCTCAATGTAGATTCACCTTATGTTCCCACCATATTGCTAATACTTACATTTATTTAGCACCATAAACATGAGTAACTTGTCCTTTTTTTACAATTATATTTGCATTCATGTTTGTTATGGTTATCCACACTATATGTATGATAAAAAAAATATCTAAACATTTTGATTCAGTATATCTTTCACATTTGTATCTTGCACACCACAGATATGTCCTTTCTTTCTTTTTTGATTATCATGACCCTAATTAGCTTAGCAACATCTTCTCTTAACATGACTATTATAGAGAGTGCACCTACAAGAGTGCTTCAGGCTACTCTGAAGCATACAGTAAGTTAAACTAGCAAATACATGAGAAATACTTGATCAAGTAATGTATGAAAAAATTAATAAAAGATGCATGTTCAAAGAAATGACAATGAAACAAATAAAAATGAAAGAATGCATGTGCAAATTTCTTAAATAAATAAGATAGAACCAAGATAACCACAACAGTCATTAGGGTAGAGACAATTCTATGAAGCTCTTATTCATTTCAGTCTTATTTAATATTGCACACATGATCAATTGAGATAGAGATATGATGAACAACATACGATGATGTTTCCTTCACTCTTCAATCTTGACGATAACTCAATTGAAAATGGGGGGCATATTTATAGTTTATACACATAGGATCACATATACAACAGTTGGGAACACAATTGTTCATCCAACCAATTAGCACTTCCTAATCATATTTTGCTAATGATGATTTATAACAATGTTCTTCTTACCTAACTCATGACCCAACATAAAGTAATAATAAATCACATCATTGGCACAAATATATAAGTTGCTAAAGAACAAAATTGACCACAGAATGTTGCATCTTTGTGACCAATTTAGAGATAAGATGGAACACTTTCCCATATAAAATGGGAGGGATCCAAGGAAGAGAATTTCCTTCAACCAAGACCACATTTTGTGGACTTTATCCTACCCATAGTAGGCTACCTTAGCTGACAATCCATGGTGATGCCATAATAGACTATAGGCATTATGGATAGGTTTTTAGAATAGATAAATCAATGCTTAGATAAAGTGGATAACTTAAGAAGAAGCAACGAAATAAGTAACCATATAAGGTGAAAAATATGTTTTTTTTATATATATACTGTTGTGAAACAACAACAAAGTAAAAAAATGCAGAGGATGGAAAAATTATTGATAAATGCATCTTATGGAAATTTTAATGGAAATCATAAATTAATACTAATGTATACACATAGTAGGAAATATACCATTGAATCCTCTCCTTCTTGTTCTAAAAGATACTTCTCCAATGCACCCACTCTGCAAAGGATTTTGGACATTTATACTAAATAAATGTAACTATTAGTAATTTAGACTAAATAATCTTAGACTCTCCTATTATACAAAGTTTTCGTTATGGGATCCATTACCATGGCCTTGATTAACTCTTTAATGGTTCCCTCTACTATCACTACTCTGGCTAGTATTCCCTCCTAACACTAGGTAACTACTATGCAAAATAAAACTAGAATCAACATAATATTTTAAATGTACGTTATTTTTCAAAGGGACTTAGGGTGTGTATATTCTTGATACATTCCATGCATTAATTTTGGCTAATTCCACATTCTTCTAGTGGATTTATCCACCTTCAAACTATGGATATACATCTGTGAGCACATCCTCTAGTTTCACATATCCTTCATTTTCACTATTATCCACTTGCAATTTTTTGTAGTTTTCTCGTTCAATTCTTTTCACTATCCCTTCACCATTATGTCCTCTTATTAGAATCCATTATACCATCAAACCACTCTCATTCAAAGGTTTTGGATACTTGGTATCTTCAAATCTCACATCCTTTCTGCATTTCTTCCTTAGTCACTAATCTCTTCTATAAATATTCAGTTATCATCTTAACTACATTGTGCTTCTCGTTAAGCCATTATTAGTCCATGATTTTTTCCCTCCTCAGAACACATTCAAATATCTCAATGTTATATTATCCTCCCATGGTACATATTCTACTAATCCATCAACATCACCAACACCATTCTTACCATCACCATAGTGCTTTATGGTTAGCCTGCCTTGCTAATGGGTTCAAAGGTTAGCATACCTTTCCTAACCAACATTATAAATATCCAAGTAAATATTTATTTCGTTATTCCCCTATTGCAACCTAATAAAATCTTATTTTTCATTTGAAAATAATGGGTATGCTCCCACAACAAACCCTTCATTTGTGTACTTCACCTATAGATCAACTACACATGTAATCAGATGATCTACTTAATGTAGAACAAATAAGTTATGGATGCTACATTCCATTGTATTATTTTGCATTTGGATGCTCTTTGGTGTCTCCTCAGTCATTACAACCATTGATAGAGAGACATTGGAAACTCTACCAAGAAGATTTAATTTGTGTTGGGCACATGGGCAGACCCGGGTTAACGCTTATACGTCGCACCAACAAAAGACCCACTATGTTGGCCCTTTCGGCAACAACCTGCGCGCAGGTTGCAGTCTCACCTGAAACAGCAATGGGGTGCCGCAGAATCAGGTTTCTGCATGCAGAGAGGGGTATTACTGTACCTTAGCCTTTCTAAACAATTATTAATCAACTTCTTGTTAACTTATCATTCATTCACATATAACTTCACAGCATAATAAACAAACCAAACTTGCATAACCCACTACGGGGAATTCACAGCGAAGATTAGTATTAGCAGAGATCTTATATTATCAGATATATTCAGTTTAATGCATGAAAATGACAGAAACAGAAACAACACAACAAAACCACAACACCAAATATAACGTGGTTCACCCCCAGTGTAGGGGCTACGTCCACAAATTGCGTTTTATTCCTCTTTCCTCAAAACCACAGTTTATCTACGCACTCAGCTGCAGATTCCTTCAGCTCTTAACAGCCGCGCACACAGCAGCAGGCTTCTGCGCACACAGCTGCAGATATTTCTTTCTTCCTTACAAAAACCCTCTGCGCACACAGCTGCAGAGGTCGTCCACGCACACAGCTGGGACTTGTCCTTTCCTTACAAAACCCAACCTTACTTCGCCTTATCTTTCTTTACATCAAAAAGCCTCACCTATCCATTTTACATAAGTGCTTATTTATACTGCGCTATTTTACAAAACCATGGTCTTAAACCATGGGCACCCACAAAAACCCTAAACCCTGAATTTAAACCATGGGTTTATTACAAAAAGGGAGGGTTTTGACTTACCCTGACACCCCTAAGACTATTTTGACCCATATCTCCGCTTACAAATTTCCTAACTAACCGCGGTGTTACCCAATATGGAGTATGCGCCCCAACAGGCCCCTAAGACTCACTAGTGGCCCGTCCCGGGACACTCTTCATCTTCTCTGGTGGACGAATCTTCTGTACGAGGGTCTGGAAGCGACTGATGAGATTATGCAGGATCTCATCAGTGGCTTGCTCCTTTTCCACCATCTCCTGTAATACTGAAGAAGAGTCTGTATCAGCCTTTTCCTGCGCAAAATTGTCATATGTCTTCAAAATTTTGAGCTGGCTTTCCGCAGCATTGGTCAATTCTAAGGCTTCATCAACCAGGGGTTGTAACGCACTTTCCAGCATTGTCACCTTCGTCCTGTAAGACTCAATTTCCTGTTGAAGTTCCTTGCTGAGTTTTACTTTAGCCATCTTCTGCATAGGTGGCAGCGTCTTGATCTCTATTCGGACTGCATCGAGCTCATCCTGGCGCAACTTGATGGTTTCCTGAATCTTCCCTACATCTGGATGATCCTGTAGATTTGCCCAGGCTTCTATGCTGTCTTCCATTAGTTTTGCGACACTAGCCATGTTGTCTGATATTTTTGTTGCTGAAGCCTTGATATCCTACTGGCGCTGTTCTCGGACCTCTGGAGGAGTCTCAGGGGGAATGCGCAGTTGAAGTTCTGCAATCTGTTGCTGATATTTTATCTTCATCCGTTCCAATTCACTATGGGACTGCTGGGCATAGTCTTTCATCTTAGCAATCTTCTACTTTGGTTCCTCTGTTTCCTGTATGTCGGAGTCAGACAGACTCCGACATGCCTCATCCAATGCTTGCAGTAGCGTGGTTGTTGTCTGCTCGGCCTCTTTCTTCTGTTGCGCGATCTCTTGTAGGCGTGCGGCGGAAGTTTTGTTTTGCTTGATGGATTCTTCCAGTTGGATTTGTGACACTTGAGCTCGGGTATGGATCTCCTTTGTAATCGCGAGCTGTCGGAGGTGCAACTCTAACATAGGTATCTTTGTATAATCAAGCTCTGCAGTTATATTTGTCAGGGGTCGAGGATCGATGTCAGGATGCATCAGAGTTGCACTTGAAACCTGTCCCTGGGGATCCCTAAGTGGCCATTGCCTACTGTCCTGCTGCGGGGGTGCCATAGTGCTTCTTGCTGCAGTACTGGGTGCTGGTTTTGCGATTAGCTCTTTTAACTCTGATACCCTGGTTGCGAGACCTGCGAGGCTGGCAAGATGTAGCTCCGCGAATTCAGACCATTTTTTAGTAAGCACCAACGTAGATTGTTCAAGAGCATGCTCTAGTGCACTCATCGTGACAGAGGCTTCCTCCTCGATATCTTTATCCTTTGATGCCTTTACCTTTTTGCGAGGCTGCGGCTTGGTTACCTCGGCTACTTCTGGTGACTTGCGCTTCGTCGGTGGGGTAGGATCTGTTATGGGCTTGACCGAATCCTCATCCTGTTCATCCTGCTCATCCTGTTCACTATCACCACCCTGGTCGTTATCATTTATCTGGGAATCACTTGGATCTTCGCTATCTTCCAACGGGCTTTGCTGCTGCGCCTGACTAGTACCTGTGCCAATATTGGTAGCTGGAGGAACCGGAATAGAAGGTTTGTTTCCTAAATCTTTCAGCCATTCAGCCGGCCATTGCTGAACGATCCGCTGGATATCTAGTTCGGTGACTACATATGGTAATTTGAAACATTTCCGTTGAGGATCTGCACGAGCTTGAAGGAAAACATGATGCATGTCGGAGCTAAAGTGCGCGATCCCCTCGTACTGAGAGAACACTTCGTTGGTAAGGCGAGGTGTTCGCACTATCTCATAGTGAAGGCTCATAGCATAGAATACGAACACAGTGTTCGTCATCTGTTGAGTTTCCTTATCTGTGGATACCCAAAGGGAGGCATACCTTGCTGCTCCCGGTGTGCCGGGGTTTATGTCGGCAAACTGAGCTTCAGTGGGTTCTTTCCATCCAACTAATGCAATAAGGATTATAAGCTATGAATAATGAAAAGGTCTACCTTTTTCTTGCGCATCGCGGGCATCCTCCAAAAACTCCTTCGCAAGATAGCCAGCCCAATTATAAGTATACCCCTCGGCGCAGTTCATAGCAATCCTGATAACCGGGGCAGGAACTTCATTTGGCCTGCATTTCCTTATAAGTTTGCAGGCTAAGAGTTCAGCTGCAAACCGAATGGGCTGTTCCCGAATCGCGGAAGTATGATACCCTCGTTTCCCTTTTGTCAGGCCAAACCGCTCCTTCATGGTTTGCGCGAGCTTTGTGTCTTCATGTTTGGACGGAAACTCGGTTCCCGGATCTGGTCCTGCCATAGGTAATCCTGTGATCCTATAGATAAGGGCAGCGTCGATAGGAACTTGTTGGTCCCCTATCCATAGATAGCCATCATGCACTAAGGCTAGTAACTGCTTGGCCACTACAGTCACATGTATACCGCGTCCAAAATGGGGAATGTTGAATAGCTTGAGTAGGCTAGCTTTGTCCAAACCCGCAGCCCATGTTTGCACTTCCAGTAGCGTGACCTCATGGTCGGGGTACCTGACGCGGTGCAAGTATTCGGCTGGGTCAAACTGTGGGAACTTGCCATAGTCATTGGTGTCATGATCGCTATACTTAAGCCGATAAATCTTCCCTGTCATACTGCCAATCAGCTGCACTCCTGATGGTAATGAAGGTGTGGCTAATGTAAAATGCTTTGTCCGCCGGGGTAGCGTGGTTCCTGGGCGAACAGGTGGTAAGTATGGTGGTCGTGGCGGCGGAATATTCTCCCTTCCCCTGGCCGAGGCCTGGGCGGAACCAGAGGGCTCCATGGGATGAGCTGCTGATGTTTGCCCTGTTTGCTGCGGTCGGTCTTGGTTGCGTTTGGTGTGAATTTCAGTTCTAGACTTTTTCCTGGCAGACCGTGTCTGCATCGGCCATGGTGGTGCTGGGGGAGTGGCATCACAGTGAGCTAGGGCGGGCGGCCGAGTAGAGCAGGTGATCAGACCCTCTTGCTCGAATTCTCGGACCAAGTCGTCAATCTCACATTCAGTGGTCATGGGTTCACTCACAAAGCTTAAAGGAATGCAGAATGTGATTTTTCCTAGCTTAGGCATCTTCTTATACACACTAGCAATCAAATCGGGGAGGACAGTGCATTGAAGGCACCAAATCGGATGAAAATCTTGTCCTTGCGGGACGTAATTTCCGGTACCGGTCTTAGTACAGTCATTTAAAGCACTTAAAATCCCGCCGCCGCCAAACTGGTTACCTCCCAACGGTCGAATTTTGGGCCTCGAAACATTTTCGGTCTGCGGCAGAAGCATGGTCGCAGCCTCGGGGCGATAAGAAACTGCGGCCCAATAGTGCGCTGCGACCCAACCCGGTAATGTCCGCGATAGGATGATTAAATTTGAGGTGCGAGCGTCTTGGCTCTGCCCCTGAAACTTACGTCGCACGTCTTGAGCTTGTCTTATACATGTGGTGCGTGCGACCTTCTGGTAGGTTCTCCGTCGGAGCTGAATTTTTGTAGGGTCGGCCCCCCATGCTGTGGTAGCGCCTATTGTTACTTCCAGATGCTGGATGTTCTGAAACTGAGGTACTTGGTCTGGCATCCGCAGAATAGTGTGTCCAAGGTCTGTCATCCCGACCTGGGCAGGCAGTTCTCGAGGCTGTGCTCTGAGGCATCGAAGAGACTGAGTGATCTGTGTGCACCTATGGCCATGTAGCTCGTACAGTCGTTGCTGCCAATTCTCCAGACCATCGTCTGAATCAGACATGCAGGAGCTATCACATTGCCAATCCATTACACCATCAGTATTAGGTTCGACATAATCTGCATCCGTGGCTGTGATGTTATAAATGTGGTCTAAAGTATCCTACTCCCCTTCATCTCTGAGTGGTTCTGTATATCTCTCTCCTTGGGATGGATTGAGGGGTATAATAACGCGCATGCCATTTCCTTCGAAGGTCATCTGCCGCCTTTTAAGGTTGATGATTGCAGCATTGGCCATGGCCCACTCAATTCCCAGCAGGGCTGGGTAAGGGTTGCTGTCATCAATGATCTCAATAACTTCAAAATCTGCCAGAGTACTGACCCCATCAATGTCGATTGGGACACTAAGAAGTCTCCCTAGCGGTACAATCCTTTGTTGGTTAGCTAGTCGCAGCTGTATAGGTGACCAAACTAGGGAAGGCATTCCCATTTGTCCCCACGTCTGCTTAGGGAGGACATTGACGTCTGATCCTAGATCGAGGATGACGTCAGTCATATCATATTCTCCTATCTGAACATTCAACCTCATTTCCCTTCCCGTTCGTTGGACACGACTAACAGTTTTCTCATGATCAATTCCTCTCTGATGGTCTGTGACAGCAAGAACTTTTTGCAGCTCGTTTAGAGCGTTCTGATTGCGCAAGAGTTTCATACAGCTCTGCAAGAAAGAAGATAGTGTACTTACTTTATCCGTCGAGGCCCCCTGTAGCTGCGACGCCTGCTGGTGTTGCCGCGCAGGTATGTCTACGGCGCCATCAACATTAGTGCACCGGACCTCCGGGACTGGTGTGGTATCCTTCGCCGGACCAAGGGCAGGGCCTTTTTTACAGACCTGTTGTGGGCTCATTGTGGTAGGTTGTCTTGGCGAGTCTTGAGTATGTGTCGTAGCTCCACTCCGGGTGACCACATTGAGGGTTGGGGCATGTCTTTGTTCCACGGAAATCAACTGAATACTTGGGGTAGGGCTACGGCTATTTTCCTGTATCTTTGCAAGGAGCTGAGGACATTGTTCAATGACGTGATCTACTACACGGAAATACCAACATGTCGTAGTGGGGTTTCGACAGTCGCGGGCCAAATGACCAGCTTGGTTACAATTGTAACACACAACCTGGCCTCTACCTCTACCGGTCATTCCACCACGGCTGCGACCACCAAAAGCACCTCTGCCGGGGTTGCCACCTCGGTATCCATAACCATCATTATTCTGGTTTTCATTGTGGACTCGGTAAGCATCAGAGGTGCACTCTCGCATAAGGTCATAGCTGCGAGATTCTTCTTTGTTATGGCCAACAGACTTACAAAACTGGCAGTAGGGGTTTTTGGGAATGGGGACATATCTCTGGAGAAGAGGGCAGTGCTCAGGGCGATGCTGGCTAGGGGTGCGGCAAATCTCACAATATATCACACCGGCATTGAATTGGGTGGGCGTGCCCGCGGTAAGATAAGTTCTGACCATGGGGCACTGGTCCCTATCGTGACCCTCAGAGCGACATTGCGTACACCAGACCTCCTCTCGACTGGTTTTAGCTTTCTTCATGTCACGAAGTTCCAGGGCCATTGCTGCCAATTGTGCTTGGATTTGAGCAAGACCAGAATTGTCTCCGACGGGAGCGGTTTCTAGCTTCATTGCGATTTCCAGAGCCTCTTGCTGGTCAGCAACCTTCTGTTGCATGAGCGGCGTTCTGATATGCGGCAGTAACGCAGCAATAAACCATTCCTTGTGCTGTGCAGGACTAATAGTAAAGCTTACTTGTTCTAATAAGACTTTGAATCTCTGGTCGAA
>LPNX010504607.1:128884-206449 GCA_001517045.1 Pseudotsuga menziesii | reverse complement strand
ACATATGTATACATATATATACATATGTATATGTATATATATATATATATATATATCCAATGAGATATGTAAGAGCCTCTAAAAATATCTGTGCAAGTTTCTGCATCAGTTTGAAGTTTGTAGAGACATTTT
The DNA here is from genome assembly GCA_001517045.1 of Pseudotsuga menziesii. Lineage (NCBI taxonomy): Eukaryota > Viridiplantae > Streptophyta > Pinopsida > Pinales > Pinaceae > Pseudotsuga > Pseudotsuga menziesii. The sequence goes on along the minus strand of LPNX010504607.1, from coordinate 206,317 downwards.
GACCTTCAGTTCTTCTATCATGGTGTTTATATGATGGTCATACCACCATGTTTGAGATGAGATGGGGATGGAATGAGCTCTCCCAAGCTCGAATATGAATGGAAAAATAATTTTAATCCCTTCCATGAACATATGAGGATGAAATAATGCTTGATCTGAGAGTGTAGAGAGTCATAAAAGATTCCAAGGGTTTGTAGAGGAACATGGGATGTTGTATAGACCATGGAACTTCCTGCTGCAAATTAGATAGACTATTCTTCCTGAGGACCAAGTGTGATACTTACGATGTATGGCCCAACAAATGGACTCCAAGTGTTCCAAAAGGAGGTTGGAAATTCCCATAGATATTTGAACCCAAACTATGATCAAAACCTCATTCCCATGGAGAGCGTACCTTCTCTGATAGCACTACTATGGATCTTGGGGGATGAGACCTTGAAGGTTTGTATGTCGAGAGAGGAGGAGAAGTAATAACATAATGGACCAGCCGTGAGAAATACATTACAACGAGATCAGGGTTGTGAATAGCCTAGGCAGAGCAACATAAATTAAATATGTCACATGGAGGGGTGAGGCTCAAAAAGGGTTCTTTGAGCCTCACCTCTCAAAACATACTAAGAAAACCACTTAGAACCAGTAACCCAATAAATCAATAAAATAAGAGAAGTGTAGGATATCAAAAATACTTGAATGCTTTATTGAGAAGGAATATAGCCTTTTTATAACATTATTACAATGTTCCTTGGGGACTTACCATGGTTCAAAAGCATGGGTTGTCAAATATCATGGATGAGAGAGGTACAATGTGCCTTGAAGCCATACTATGCAACAAAACCATGTGTTGTCAAATGCCATGGATGGGAGAGGGTGGCCTCTCCATTTAATGTTTTTATGATGAATGAGAGAGGGTGGTCTCTCCATTTAATTCTTTTATGACTCATACATCCGAATTTAGGCCATATGCCCCCTATAATTTGGATCAAATATCCATTATATAGGTATGTAAAAATAACCATGTAAGATGAAGGATGTATGTTTTTCAGTTTTGTTGTGTCTAACATGTCGAAAGAGACCATCATTAGCTTGTACTCACCCTGATGTTCCATGATGATGATGATGGTGTTGATGTAGTTTTTGGAAACTTCCTATGACATATAGACTCACCAGTCAATTGTACATATGTTGTTGATGTTGTTGTTGTTATAGAATACCTTCATTGTTAAGAGGGACTGTTAAAGAAATGTAACTTCAGAAGATATTCTATTGTACTTAAATTATTGTTTTTATTATTATCCCTCCTTTTGTAGATGTTGTTCCTCCAATTAGATATGTCATTGATGTACCTGGTCATGTAAAATTCTTGGGGTAAAACCTCTGTTGTAAGTCAGGTGAACGGTACCCACAAAAGTATTATTAAAATGTTGTTTTGAGTCTCCCAAGGTAATTCAGCCTTGGTTTAGAGGATAAGTTGTCCATGTTGGTTTATTAGGCTACTCATATAATGTATATAAATAGGAGAGGCACCTCCCTTATTTGGACACACTCAGCACTCAAGCAAATTTGCTAGAGAGAGGAGAAGTCCATTTGAGATAGGGGAAGCAACTAGTCTTATTTTGGGGGTCTTACATTGTACTTGGTTGAAGTCTACATGGAGGAATTTTTGTTGGGTTTTCTCCCCCACGAGGATTTCCCAGGATAAATCTTTTTATTCTCTTTGTGCTATTGTGCTTGTCATTCTTTCAGTGATCCTTTTGTTTTGGCATAATAACTCTTAAAATATTAACACTTTGAAGATTTGTAGAAACAAGTTTTCATACTCTTTCAATATGGATGTGACATTAGAGACTATTTTGTTATCCCAATAATCCCCAATAACTACCACCTTTGGTTTATCTTCAATTCCAATGCCATTGTTGATTTTCTTTAGCTACAAATGTTGTGTACATATTTCTTTGATATATTTGGTTTGTACCTTTTATTTTCTTTATCTACAAGGTTGTGTATAGATTGCTCTGATATAGCTTTGATATCATTGATATCAAGTTTGATGGAATCTTTATTCATGCTAGCGTTTTCATGTAGATTTAGTTGTGATTGTACAAGGTAGGGTTGGAGGTGAAGCACTTAAAACAATATCTAAACTACTCACATGGACCCCCTACATTATACATCATGTTCCTCAATATTTTTATTTTGCATGTGCACCTTGTTGTCCTTCTTATGAAATCTCTTCAATGGGTCTAGCATTAGCCAATGAGCTACAATACTTGTCTAAGAATGATGTGAGCATGTGCATAACCTCTTTATTGGTTTTCCCTAACATATGGACAAATATTTCCTAACATTGTAGCTTGCAATCCTATGGGGACTAGACTCAAGGAGGGTATTGACAATGAATGGGGCATTGTACAACCCATGGAGTCTAATGTGCCCCTTATTGAGCACGACTCAACCCTTGATGGTCAGGACTAACCTCAACCCCTAATGGCTAATGTTTAGCGTTGGTGCATTTTGATGCTATGGTTATTATTTTGCAAAGGATATGCAGTTTGATACTCTATGGGTGTTTTAGCATAAGATAAATTTTTAATACCGTGTTTTGGAATACATCCAATGTTTTTAACATTAACACTTGCAGTTTCTCTATCACAAACATTATTTTCTTGTTTACATTTTGATATTTTAGGTATCACCAACCCATAATTATGTTTATGTTGTATTTTTTTCTATTCATTGATATATATATATACACTAACTAATGGAAAGAATAATAATATTATAATTAAAAACAAATCTAAGGAGGCGAAGTGTGAGACTCGAAGTTTGTATATTTAGGTTTATTGATTTAAAGAAAATAATATAGGTATACATAAAGGTATATTTTATAAATTTAAACAAAAATTATTTAAATAAAAAAATTGAAGAATATGTAGAAATGTTGAAGTACAAAATCAATTTTAATTAAAAATATTATTTTGTAGATTATTAAAATTGTCAAAACTATAGTGAGGTTAGAATTTATTTGGAAGTCTTTTTAAACACACTAAACACGATTGTAAAGTAAACTAAATATTTGAATAGACCAAAAATGAAAGTTAATCATCATCATCATAAATTTGAATTTATCAAAATCATTTTTACTTTTCATATTTATACCATATAATAAATGTTCTATTTTATTTTAGAAGATTATTTTTACCTTTTATATTTATATCATATAATAATTTATTTATTTATTTTATATAAATAAATTAATTTATAATTTAATATAAATAAATTTCTCTATAAAATAGAATGAATTAAATAATATGTACATTCCTTATAAAAATTATGTCATATTATAATTTTTATTTTACATAAAATAATTTATATGATAATATTAAAAAATAAATAATAAAAAATATATATTATTTTACTCTATAAAATAGAACGAATTAAACAATATGTATATTCCTTTTAAAAATTACGTTATATTATAATTTTTATTTTACATAAAATAATTTAATATGATCATATTAAAAAATAAAAAATAAATAATATATATATATATATTCTTTTTAAAAATTTATATTAATCTTTATAGAATATTTTGAATTATTCATAAATTTATTTACTTCACCTCCCTTACTTTATTTTACCTTCATCTAGGTTAGGACTAGATAGGTAGATATTTTAAAATGCACAACTTTTACACTCTTAAACTCTATTTCAAATTAATGTATATAATTTATTCATTTTAATAAATAAAATAGTAAATGCTCACTATTATATATTTTTATTTTATTTATGTGTGACAGTATTTCTTTTTATTAAACAAAATTTCAAAAGATTATATTAATTAAAAGTTAAATTAAATAATATTTACATTTATTTAATAAATTTTCAAAATTTTATAGTAAATAAATTTTAAATAAATTACATTGGTCTATGCTATATTAATCTTTAGCATAGTTTAATTTTTTGATGTCTTTTTTTAAACCTACACCTTAATTAAATAAGCTAGTAATAATTAACATGCTAAATAATTAGAAAAAACGGTTAATTAAATTATTATATATTCATTATTAAATTTTTCTTTTATTTTTTATAATATTTTTAAATTATATTTTTGTTAAATCCCTAAAAATATAGGGAATATATAAATGGATTAAATATTTTTTATATATAATTTTTTTAATCATTCATTTTTTTTCATTTTAATTTATATTAATTCTCAGTATTTTGGATTTTTGGTCTTTTACCAACTAGCTCATCCCTAAGAAAAATTGAACCAAGGTTACATCACTATGATTTGGATTGGAATAAATAGATTTTCTGTGATTTGGATTGGAATAGATAGATTTTTTGTGATACTATTTTAAAAAAATATTGTTTAAAATTTTTAAGCATCTCCCTATTAGAAAGTTAGACAAGGATAGTTGGGTCTACCGAAGTGCCTACCATAGAGCTTCTAAGATGACCACCATGTTCCAACATTCATTTGTTGATGGGGATGTTCCAGCATTCTTATGTTGATGGTCTTCCAACATTCATTTGATAATGATGATGATGTTCCATCATTCACATACTAATGGTGTTCCAACATTCATTTGATGATAATGATGATGATGTTCCAACTTTTTTTCATGCTGAGGGTGTTCTAGAATTCATTTGTTGATGATGATGTTGTTCCTTCATTTTCATGCTGAGGGTGTTCGAGCATTCATTTGTTGATGTTGATGATGTTCCAACATTCTCATGTTGAGGGTGTTCCAACATTCATTTGTTGATGTTGAGGGTGTTCTGGCATTCATTTGCTTCTCATGATGATGTAGATGATGTTCCATCATTTATTTGTTGATGGTGCAAATGATGTTCTAGCATTTACATGTAGATGACATTGTTCTGACATTTATATACTGATGATGTTATTGATGATGTTGTTCCAGTATTTATATATTGATGGTTATGTTGTTCCAGTATTGACATATTAATGATGTTGTAGGTGGCGTTGTTCTAGTATTCACATACTGATGAGATTGCATAATTATGATGTTCCACGATGGTGATGTTCTATGATTATGTCCTGTGATGATGATGTTCAGTGAGTATGTTTCATGATGATGATGCGTGAGTGCATGAAGTTGGTGGACCTTTAAAATGCAATTGGATTTTTTTTTAAATGATATTGTTTATACCATAACTTTCTCTATACTCAACCATTTCATAAAAAAATGAATGGTGCACTACTAGACAGTGACCTCTACATGCTATAAAAGAAATACAAACAATCATCATTACATTAATACCTTGAAAATGTGCACTAACACTTGGAGTATCAATTTCGAGGTCTCCTCACATAGATCATTTAAAAAAAATTAATGTACTCATTTTATTTTAGAAAAATAGCGTTGCACTAGCACTTTTTTCTTATCTACATGTTTTCCAATTTTCATATATTGATTTTATCATTTAGGTACTCAAAGGATGCACTAACATGAATATATATCGTCTCATTTGTTGAAAAAAATGAAATGTCAATGTTAGAAAAAATAAAAATTAGGTTAGTTATGAACCATTTCAATAAATAAAAGTTATATACTTAGAAAGATGATTTGCATTCCTATGTTTCATTTTTTTTACTAGAAACAATATTCATTGTATAGCTATCTCAAAATACCCATGTAAGATGAACGATGTCTTTTTATTTTAGTTTTGTTGCGTCTAATGTGTCAAAAGAGACCATCATTATCTTGCACTCACCCTGATGTTTCGTGATGATGATGTTCCAAGATGATGATGATGATGGTGTTAATGTAGTTTTTGGAAACTTCCTATGACATATAGACTCACCAGACAATTGTATGGTTATTGTTGATGTTGTTGTTTTAATATAATACCTTCATTGTTAAGAGGGAGTGTTAAAGAAATGTAACTTCTGAATATATTCTATTTTACTTAAATATATGTTATTATTATTATTCCTCCTTTCGGAGATGTTGTTCCTCTAATTAGAGATGTCATTGATATACTTGGTCATGTAAAAGTCTTGGGGTAAAACCTCCATCATAAGTCAGGTGAATAGTACCTATTAGAGAAGTAATACATCCTTAGTACATAGTTTTGACCTTAGGCTAATTTTATTTTCTTCCATGTAGTGATATCCTATGGTTTAGACTTACGGATGTTGTCTAGGAGGTGAACTGGTTATTTCCAGGCCTTTCACACATGCACCGGCACTATAGTTGGTCAACCCAGCACATGTACACCCTCATTTAATTCCTTGGGGCACTACATCCTTGATTTGGGTGAGCAGGGTTTGACTAGACGGTGCTAGTGGTGTATTTGGTCCATTTTGGCTCTCCTAAGAGCATTTACTGCCACCTTTAGACTCCCACTCACCTCTTTATTCTCACCCACATTTTTTCAAGAGTCATTAGTGACCTAGCACACTCCACCAATGTTCACACCTTGGTTCTTGACTGTTTGGGCTGAGTTGGGGCTCCATTGGTCCAGCTAGGGGGGATTGAGGTCAAATCTCACCATGACACATGTGCAACTCCAATTGGATTCCAGAGCCTCATGAATTGTATCCAATGTATTATAAGTATGTACCATAACATCTATAAGATGTGATGTAATATAATGGTTAGATATTAGCACCTTTCACATGTGTGATTCCAACTATTTTCAGTATCTTTGTTTTTCTCTTGCATATTTTTCCAAACACTTTGATGGTGAAATTGTTCTATCTCCTAGATCTACTTGAGAAGCAATTATCGCATGGTATCAAAGCTAGTTGGAGCTGCAAACAAATCTAGTGAGGTTTGAGTTGTTTTTTAAGGCATATTTCCAGTTTATCTGAGTGCTTTTTATTGCAGGTTCTTACAACAACTTCATGGATTCAAAATTTGTTCCTCTCCTTTCCCCATTCAACTATTCTAAATGGAAGTCAAAGATGTGTGCATATCTCAAGAGGAAATGTATGTATAATGTCTCCATTGATGATGTGAGAGAGACAGTGAGTCCTGTCTAGAGAAGTGTGATTGGATTAATGACAATGATAGAGCCTATGGAACTATGTGTCTCACTATACCTCGTATGATGTGCTATCTCCTTGATTCTACTGAGTACCCATTTGATCTTTGGAGAAATCTAGATGAAGCTCTTGGCATGCAGCAAGAATATGTGAGCTACATGGAGAGCAAGCAAATTGGAACCTCCTTATGTGTTCTTCCTCCTATGATCTTGGCCTCATGCATTTCTCAAGAAGCTGTTCGAAATGAAGAAGAATAAATAACCAGAGATTCAACAAACGATCCAACTCAAGTTTCTTCCTTTGTGGTTTCCTCTCCTTGTTAACAAGTAATTTTTCATGAAGATAGCATACGAGTCATTTCCATTAGTACTAATTAAGCGTCATCTATCCATTCTACACCTTTATCCTCTATGTCTTCTGTTATGAATGGTGAATATATATTGCTAGTTGATGTTCATAGCGAGCGTTCTCTAGAGGATGGGTTTTCTTCACATGAGAGCATTGGTTTGAAAGATGGGCAGGCTTGGATTTCAAGTTAATATCTCTCATTTATTCACACTATTTTTCCCATGTATTCCTCCACCGTCACTAGTAGAGTTCCTTTAAGTTCATATGAATATGGAGAAGCCTTTGCCCTCCCAATGGCACATTCGAAACTCTTGTTCCACCTTCCTAGAGATGATTACAACCTTCTTTGAAAGTTGATGATTCAAGATCCTTATGACTCACTTGGGGTCGCCTATTCTCAATAAATCAAGTCTATTTTAGGAATGGCATCATGTTTGGTTCTATGTTCAAGTCTGAAGAGCACCATTCGCTCTCCTATCAGTGCATTTCAGTTGTTCTTCATGGTTTGAGGATTCATCATGCAGCTATTATTGAGTTGGTTGAGCACATTCCACTTATTCCCAAGAAGACGATTCCTCTAGACTTTTTCATTTAGTTTGGAGTGTATGCATATTTTTGGTTTCTATGCCATTTCCATTATTGAGGGCAGGTTTTGGCCCATGAGGTTTTCCTCCTTACCTTGGTTACATGGATTAATAAACATTGTTGTAAAAGGTGACTTGTAACTTAGTTTCCAAGGCCTTAACAAATCATTTAAATTGTACTAATTCTGGATTAAGGGGGGGTGTTGGAACAATAATTGTAATGTCCCTGGTTTTGACCCCGTTTGCATGATGTATATAATGTAATTAATCATGGTGAGGAGCTAAAGGAAAAATCCCCACCATCGATTTGTGTGTGTATGTTTCGGCAATAGGTATAGTTGCTGATGGTATGTTGTGCTATCCGGCACATTATAATTCGGCATCATGTAAATACGCACATCAATTAAAATAAACCACAACCAGCTACGGCAGTGCAACGTTGAATGAAAAGGGCATGGTTCCAAAGGATAAGGGGTGGGGATGTCAAACTTTAGTCTATGGGGGAAAAACCCACGTTTTGCCACCTTTGTTTGTTTTCCACCTTTTCTTGTCTCATCCAACCTTGTCAACCTCTTTAATGCTTCAACTGGTGATTGAGGAGTGATGGCTGAGTGGTTGAGGGCAGTTATTGCCTTTGGGAGTGGGGTGGCAGGACTATCAGTCCCTTACCCACACTCCACCCATGACTACCTTCACTTCAGGCTTGGTCTCCACCTTCTCCACGACTCCATTCTCCCATGGTCGGTTGGTGCCTCACGACTGTCTGTTCGTCCTCACGCAGGAATCCCGTCTGCTGCTCACTCTGGCGTGGATTCGTCGGCCTGTTGTGGTGTTCTTTCCACTCGCGCAGAGACCAATGAGTTGTTCTCTTGCGACCTTACCTTCTCATGCAGCCAAGAAGGGAGCTGCTTACCGGTGGACATTCACGTTTTCCACAGAGCGAAATCGGGTATGTTTTCCTGTGTTTTGTGGTCTGGTGCAAGTTCCCTCACGCACAGACCGTTGGAGTCATTTTTCCATGCCGTGAGCCGTGCTCACTAATTACATTTTGGGATTGTTGTCTTCCCTATGTTTTTTTGGCTATGGTGCTCAAATTCGTTTTGGGCCACAGTGGATTTCTAACCTATTGGTTGAGTTTCCCTCTGTCCACGCTGAGAGTTGGCTTCCCTTTTGTTTGGGACTGCCGCCGATTGTCTTTTCCTTCTTCATAGGGATGTGAAGGGATGGTTTCGCTACATGTAAGCAGTGGTTGGTCTTTGGAATATGCTGGCTTGGCCGGTTGTGGAAGGCCTGGTAAACCCATCGGTGTTGTTTTGGCTGAGTGTGTCCCCTGGCTATGTGTAAGCCTACATTAATCCTTATCCTTGGAGGAATTATGCCCAGCTCAGGGGTGGCAGCGTTGCTGAGATATTGATGAGCACGCTGGCCTATGGTTGGGTGGAACGTTGCAGTGATGTAGCTGGTTGCCGAGTGAGTTCTTCATCAAAAGATAAGTGCAGCTATTATTTCATCTCTGCAATTAATCTACTGTTTCATGTATCATGATGAACATGTGAATGTTGTTTTATGTATATGTTTGCTTCCACTGTGTGATTGAAGATTTATGCATTGAGTAAATTGTGCCTGTATGATGAGGGATTATTCATCTTAGCCTGCATCTGGTTATCTAGTATGCATTATGATTAAGCTTTTAACTCAGCATTTATTCTTTTGTTTATGTTCATGGGGATGTTTTCCCGTATGCTTGGTGTTCGTCACGTCCTCTTCGTCGGTCTGAGGGATGGGGAAGTGACAGTAATACATCCTTATCATTTAGTTTTGACCTTAGGCTAATTTCATTTTCTTTCATGCAGCGATATCCTATTGTTTAGACTTAGGGAAGTTGTCTAGGAGGTGAACTAGTTATTTCCAGGCCTTTAACACATGCACCAATGTTATAATTGGTCAACCCAACACATGTACACCCTCATTTAATGCCTCGAGGTGCTGCATTCTTGATTTGGGTGTTTTGGGTTTGACTAGACGGTGCTAGTGGTGTATTTGTTCCATTTTTGCTCTCCTATTAGCATTTATTTCCACCTTGAGCCTCCCACTCACCTCTATATTCTCCCCCACACTTTTCTAGGACTCATTAATGACCCATCACACTCCACCAATGTTCACACCTTGGTTCATGACTTTTTGGGATGAATTGGGCTTCCATTAGTCCACCTAGGGGGGATTGAGGTCAAATATGACCATGACACATGTACAACTCCAATTGGCTTCTAGAGCCTTACAAATGGTCTCCAATGTATTATAAGTGTGTACCATAACATCTACAATATGTGATACAAAATAATGGTTAGTTATTAGCACCTTTCACATGTGTTATTCCAATTATTTCAGTCTCTTTGTTTTTCTCTTGTATATTTTGTCAAACAGTTTGATCGTGAAATTATTCTAGATCCTATATTATTAAAATGTTGATTTGATTCTCCCAAGGAAACTCGACCCTGGTTGAGAGGAGAATTCATCCATGTTGGGTTTTCAGGCTAATCATCTAATATATATAAATAGGTGAGGAACCTTCCTCATTTGGACACACTCATCACTCAAGAAATTTTGTTAGAGAAATAAGGAGCCATCCATTTGAGAGAGGGGAATAAAGTAGTCTTATTTTGGGGGTATTACACTGTACTTGGTTGAAGTCTATATCGATAAATTTTTGTTGGGTTTTATCCCCCATGAGGATTTCCCAAGATAAATATTTTTGTTCTCTTTGTCCCATTGTGATTTTCATTCTTTCAGTGATCCTTTTGTTTTCGAATAATAACTCATAAAATATTAGCACTTTGAATATTTGTAGAAACAATTTTTCATACTCTTTCAATAGGGATGTGACCTTAGAGACTATTTGGTCATCCCAATAATCCCCAATAACTACCATCTTTGGTTTATCTTCAGTTCCAATGCCAATGCTGATTTTCTTTCGCTACAAATTTTGTGTATAGATTGTTTTGATATCTTTGGTTTTGTACCTTTTATTTTCTTTAGCTACAAAGTTGCGTATAGATTTCTCTGATATAGTTTTGATATCGTTGATATCAAGTATGATAGAAACTTGATTTGTGCTAGATTTTTCATATACATTTTGTTGTGTTTGTACAAGGTAGGGTTGGAGGTGGAGCACCTATAACAAAATCTAAAATACTGGCATGGGTCCCTCTATGTTATACATCATGTTCCTGAATATCTTGATTTTGCATGTATACCCTGTTGTCCTTCTTATGAAATATCTTCAATGGTTTTAGTATTAGCGAATGAGCTAAAAGACTTTTTTAAGAATGACGTGAGCATGTGCATAACCTATTTATTTTTTTCCCCTAGCATATGGACAAAGATTTTATAGCCTTGTATCTTGCAATTCTAGGGGGAATAGACTCAAGAAGGGTATTTCTGATGAATGGGGAATTGTGCAACACATGGAGTGTGGTGTGCCCCTTATTGAGCATGATTGTAATATCTTGAATTTTGACCTAACACTTATGGGAATAAGCCCCATTGATTATGATGTTACTTTGATGTTTTATTTTGATATATGGGGTCTAGGACCCCACTGCATGTGAACATGATGATTTTTTTGATATATTGGGTGTAAGCCAGTTCCATATGTTTTATATATGACTTTATGTGTTGGGTGTGGACCCTAAAGCACATGATTGATGATATGTTTTGTGTTGAGCAAGGAGCTCTGGAGCACATTAGTATTTGAATGTTTTTGTTGAGAAATAAGCTCTAGATCACATGAGTGTTTAAGTTGTGTTGAGTGAGAAGCTCTGGAGCACATGAGTGTTTATGTTTTGTTGAGCGAGAATCTCTCAAACAAATGAGATATGAAAAAATTTGTGTTGAGTAGGAAGCTTTGAAGCACATGAAAAGATAAATTGGAAGAGTTGGGCATAAGCCTTGGAGCCTTCCAAGTTGATGTTGAGCATAAGCTCTGGAACATCGGATCCTTGGCCATTGTATCCCTAGGAGTATCCAACAAGTACATCCTAGCATTAGTGTTGAGCAAGGAGCTCTCAAATTGCACTAAGTTTGTAACTCCATATTTTTAGAGTTGAGTATGGGCTCCAGATAAGAGCTAGGAGTTACTGAAAAGAATTAATTATCTCGAGTGAAAACGACTCGAGTAAAATATTGATCACATCTGACTTATTTATAAGTGATTAAGTGAAATCTTGAATTTTTATATCTCATCAAGTACTGAATAGCTACCATGTTATACGAGGAATTACAACATGGAAGGATGTTTAGAGTTTCCTAGCCTAGTAGACCTAACCACCTACCTGACAGCCTTATTGAAAAAAGTGTCATAAGTTTAGGGATCATGTTATATGATACCTAAAGACAAATGTTAACAAATAATATATATATATATTGTATACATGGTATGTATAAGAGTAAACATACTAATAATATTAAAAGTATGAGAAAGAAAGAGCGGTTCCATTTATTATTATTATTACTTAAAAGTAATTAAATGGAATAATACCTACAAAATTCCAAATAAGAACTAGTAAAAATTTCCTAAGTTAAATATTAAAAAAAATACCTAAATTAAATAAAAGGGTTAAATCAAGAAATCAAATGATTCTTGATTTAACTGCCCCTTTGACTAAAAATTATTCCTATAAAGACCCAAGCCAAAGAGAGGCTTGGGGATCTCCTCCATATTTTTGAGTGAATCATTATTTATGCCTGTTTATTATCAAGAGAGTTCTTGGAGAAAATTTTCCTAAGAGGAAAAAGGAGAACTAATTCAGACCTAATATCCCAGTTAGGGAAGCCTTACCTTAGGGGCTCTAAGCTACTTGGTAGGGTCCAGATGAAAACTACGAATGGTTTCGGGTCATGGTTGGGTGGAACATGGTAGTTCCCAAGTGATTCGGTTATCTATATAGAGGTTAGATCTTCCTATGAATTTGTTAATGCTAGGTAATTGAGTGTGCAAGTTTTTAGCCATTGGAATAGCTTCACTTTTTAGGTATGAGGTTCTGGATTTTCCTGTTCCATTATCTAGTATAATTCCTGTTAGAATATTTAAGGGTTTATGCTATATTTCTAACCCTACATTTTTTTCAATTATTTTCTGCTAAAACCTTTAAGGGTTTACATTTTATTTATAAACCCTATGTCTGTCCAAAGTGTTTAAGAGTTTATCTTTTTAATTCTAAAAAACTATGTCTAAAAAATATTTCATGTCTAAGAATTATTTAGGGCTTATTTCTTCTATAATTGGTTTTGCATTTATTTCATATCTTAAACTTGTTTTTCCTAAGACCTAGAAATTACTCTAAGAATAATCTATATTTTTATTTTATATATGGATTCTACTCGCAGATTTCATATTGCCAGCAAAACTATATTTAGGAGAAAAAAAACTAATTAAGTATAAGCTATAAACAAGACCATAATCAAATAACACATTAAAATGAAAAACAATCAACCTATCGATACCTCTAATGGTCTGAAGCTAGAATCTAATTAAACCAAATTATAATAACATTATTCCATATCTAAAAATAAACATTAAATCAAATCTACACTCAAGATATTGAGACAATCTAATGGTCTGAAGTTATAAACCATAATCCACATAAATCCATATCATTTATAAAAAACCAGATCACATAATTAACATACAAAATACATCTACGAAAATCGTATGCCACAAATAAAGTTCAAATATAGTAAATCAAACATAATGCTATGCACAACACTCTTTTATAAACATAGTATAATAAACAGAGGTTGTGGGATCAATTCCTGTAGGCGTTAATGCCCAAACAAACCCATACATTTATAAACATTTACAACCATAGCAACCCAGGATCAATTCCTGTTGAGTCCACTTGTTTACCAGTCACCCTATCGAATCCTGTAGGATTTGTTTTATCCTAGTAAATGTTGTAGCATTTTAACTACCAACCAAATAGAGCATGCTATTATAAATACACAAGCTGTAAAACAAATTAACCTAATCTCTACATAGGGGTCAAAGCCCCAAATAAATTACACGCTGTAACTATTTCATGGCCTTCGGCCCTTTACATAAACAAAGCATTTAAACATTACCATTAACCCTTTATCAACCCTTTCAATGCTATGCAAATAGCAATGGCAACCAGGGAAGGGTTACACCCATAGTCACGACTCTTATACACAGAGTATTGATTAACCACGAATCAAAACATAAAATTGATAAGTCAGTTAACCAACACACAATCACATCTCTAAATGGTGGGAAATGCCATTTTCATCTATGGCATGGCTCCAAACTCCAAACACCACAGTTAACGAATCCATATAAATAATTTAAACAAGATTTGTGATTTCACACCGAGTCTAACTAATGCCAATGAAAAAGAATCATACCCACGAAATCAAACAATATGCAAATGATATATATATATATATATATATATATATATATATATATATAACAATTATAAAAAAAATAAGAAATTACACAGTCGTATAACCTAGGCCTTGCACCATTGCAAGCAATGGTGCTACCGCCATTACCAAAAACATAAATACATATTCACAATGCGTAGAGCATTTCAAGGTTACCAAGCCACATTACTACACAGATGATCCTTAAAAAAAAATCCAGAATACATTATTCCTGGCCCGAAGACACTAAACCCCAACAAAACCCCAAGTCGTTAAACACATCCTTCATGCCTTACATTTCATTTTTACAGACAGTCCCTTTTTCCAAATGTAGCCATTAAAACCAGAGCCCAACATTCATAGCCACGACGAGTTTTAACTTTGTCACCACAACCATGCAAGAGAGTGACAAGTTTTAAACTTGTATAGAAGGGCTTACTCGAATGGTTATAATGTTGACCTCAGGGTGACCCACGACCCACAATTTCCTCAAACCCTGCGACCTGCAACACCAAACAAGAGCTACGATGAGGAGTACACATTGAAACCAAACTGAACAAACAAAACAATTATGTTAAACCGGAGTGAATACGCACCTTTCCTCACATCCAACCTCCCAAGCTTCACACTACCATACATTGCAGAGGTAGAGCTCATGCAATGATGCTGCGAATGACCCAACCCAACATAAGATCCCAAGCCCTAATCTTGAGTCCCACACATTCCAATGTGCATTAATGTCTCCAACCTAGCCTCCAACGACATAAATCAAAACCCATAGCATATAGTTTATGTAACCCTTTAACAAAGAGCCATGTTTAATCAATGTGTCATGCAATATGTGCATCAAATACATATTGTTTATCCATAGTCCATGGCATATGAAATACACCATGGAAGGGATATTACGAAGGTTTTAATTTAATACACCAAGACCATATTAAAACGAAAACCAAGATACCATGCTTTAATACCGTATAAAATGTGTACTATATAAATGATATATGCAGCAGTAATTAAAGTGTTGTCATAAATTTCGTAAAAAAATAATCGTAACTCGTACAACATAGGCTTGTTAAACATCCATCCTTATGGAAATGACAACTAATAGCAGTCATAGTAGTCATTGGAATAGGACTGTAAGTCCTTCATCACCCAAGTTGAGCACTAGTTACAAACGAGCAGTATGTCTTGTTTCACTTTTATAAGCAGTCTCTGTCGTCAAGTGCGCCTACACGCTACAAGGAAATAAATTCCTTAGTTTGTAGGAACTAAGTAATCCTCATGGTTACAAGTAGAAAATAGTTACCTTCCAGGTGTTTACAAGGGAAACATGTCCTACCAGTCCACCCCTTTTTCCAATAACAAGTTAATTCAAAATTGGTTATACAACAGTAATAAAATTTTATAACCATTGAGAAGTAATCAAAACAACACGTACTTATAAATGTGTAACCATAAAACAAGATTGTAAAAAAATATTACGGCAACGTAGTATTACATTAATAACCATATCAAGAAATATGAAAGCAGGATGTAAGAACAACTTACGATAATAAAACACCGTAAATGAAGAATGAAAAATTCTGCATAAGTATAAATAATGTCTAGCTCGGGCAGTAAATGACCAGCCTAATAAAAAAAAAATGGGGATGATACAAGTGCTATCAAATCCCAGTTTTAACACTTAGAGACCAAATGGGTATACCAGACATTCATTGCAAGGAAAGTAAAGTATGTTTTTAAATTTTGTTAACTAATAGAAATTTTTCCTGTTATTAAAAATTTTCTATTTCAGGATTCTAAAAGAATAGTGCAGATGATGAACACTAAATAAAATAACAACTGGCAAGGGAAATTGAATACCCCCACCCAGGAAGCATAATTGGTGGTGGAACTAAATTCTGATATAATGAAAACCATATGAAGTCTTCAAGAAGACTTGCAAAGTTTCATAGATGATAATCTAAATGAAAGAAAGGAACAACAAGCAATTAATGAAGCATTTCCATGAAACATGATGGGAGTAATCCCATAAGGAAAACCCACTCATTCCACAAGCAAGTTCAAGAAGGAACCTTATCATAAACAGGCCAACAGCCCAAGAATAGAAAGAGAGGAGGAACATACCCCTGAACCTCCAACAGGAGATTATCCCAGTCCTTCCAGTGATGACTCTTTCTCCATGTAGAAAGAAAGAGAGAAATGATGAAAATCTCCAGGGGGAGTTTAAAAAAATAAAATCCCCAACCTATGAAGGAGAGATGAAGCATTTGAGTAGCCTCATCGGCTTTGAAGTGCTTCCATTGCACTTTCAACTGGACTATGGTGTGCTTCTTGAGCTACACCTCTCTCTTATCCAATATATGAAGATGTTGAGGGGAAAAATCCCCTTCAAGTTCCACCTTCTATCTCAACCTTGGTACTATGATAGTCTTCTTATCGGCTATCTAAGGCTACATAAATCTGCAGTGTTCCAGATATGTCCTCTACCATTGGTTCTTCCTGCAAGTTGTGCAAGACCCCATTGGTATTATTCTTACAGTCTGGGGCATAATGAGGCCCTTGGAATTTCCAGCATTTAATTTGCAGCGGGGAAACATTGGCTCCCCCATTTGCTACTGGTTTGTTAGCATTTGGAGCTGTGTACATATGGCTTTATACTTGAATTGCTAAAGTTCTTGTAGGCTAGAAAACTATTGTTCTATTTTTTTGTATGGTGGTAGGTTAAAACTTGGTTTGCAGTTGTAAGAGAAGTTATTAGACCTATATCTGTTTCTGTTGAGGTTCTCTTTCCTCAGTTTCCCATGCTCATAGAAAATACTATCTTTGTGCAATGTGGTGGCCAAAGTTTTACGCATGTCAAATTCAATCCTTTCCCGAAAGTTTGGAGGAATACATCCTAAAAATTGTTGGATTTTTACCTTGGAATCCTTGATGTATGGCACATAATGTAACAGATCCAAAAATATGTTAATAAAAGAATCCATAGTTATGGATCCATGATATGTAACTTGTGAAACTCTTTCACCTTTCTATCGAAGAATCTTTCCAACATATAATTTTCTTGAAAAATATTGCAGAAATTACTCTTACCTCAAAAGAGAAAGGATTACCGATGAGGCTACTCAAAAGAATGAAGCCACCATGAGAAAGGATTACCCCACATTGTTTTATGATTTCATTTCGAGTCCCTAGAACACCAGGGACGGTGTTTTTCTAAGTGGGGATAGATGTAATATCCTGAATTTTGACCTAACACTTATGGGCATAAGCCCCATTGATTATGATGTTACTTTGATGTTTTATTTTTATATATGGGGTCTAGGACCCCACTACATATGAGCATGATGATTTGTTTGATATAATGGGTGTAATCCAGTTACATATGTTTTATGTATTATTTTATGTGTTGGGCATGGAACCTGAAGCACATGATTGATGAGATGTTTTGTGTTGAGAGAGGATCTTTGGAGTACATAAGTATTTGAATGTTTGTGTTGAGAAAGAAGCTCTAGAGCACATGGGTGTTTAAGTTGTGTTGAGTGAGAAGATCTAGAGAACATGAGTGTTTATGTTGTGTTGAGCGAGAAGCTCTGAAACACATGAGGTATGAATTTTTTTTCTGTTGAGCAGGAAGCTCTGAAGCACATAAAAAGCTAAATTCGAAGTGTTGGGAATAAGCCCTGGAGCCTTCCAAGTTGATCTTGAGCATAAGATCTGGAACAATGGATCCTTGGCCATTGTATCCCTATGTGTATCCTACAAGTACATCCAAACATTAGTGTTGAGTGAGGAGCTATGGAATTGCACTAAGTTTGTAACTCCCTATTTTAAGAGTTTATTATGAGCTCTGGATAAGCGCTAGGAGTTACTAAAAAGAATTAATTATGTTAAGTGAAAATGACTCGAGTAAAATATTGATCTCATCTAACTTATTTATAAGTGATTAAGTGAAATCTCAAATTTCTATATCTCTTCAAGTACTGAAGAACTACCATGTTATACGAGGGAATCCAACATGCAAGGATGTTTAGAGTTTCCTAGCCTAGTACACCTAACGACCTACTTGGTGGCCTTAATGAAGAAAGTGTCTTAAATTTAGGAATCATGATACATGATACCTAAAGAAAAACGTTAACAAATAATATATATATATATATATATATATAATAATAATACCTAAATTGAATAAAAGGGTTAAATCAAGAAATCAAATGACTCTTGACTTATCTACCCCTTTGACTGAAAATCTTGCCTATAAAGACCCAATCATAAGAGAGTCTTAGGGATCTATTCCATCTTTTTGGGTGAATCATTATTTCTGCATGTTTATTCTCAAGAGAGTTCTTGGAGAAAATTTTCCTAAGAGGAAAAAGGAGAACTGATTCAAACCTGATATCCCAGTTAGGGAAGCCTTACCTTAGGAGCTCTAAGATACATGCATATTGGAACTATCTTGGGGGTGTTACGGAGAGAAATTCCTATGGATTGGGGTACCACAACAAACAACTTGACTCTAGAAATCAATCCTTTCAAATATGCAATAGAAATTAAATATCTGACACTAAAGGATCAGACCTCGTACCTTATTCCATATAGTTTAAGTAGATCCTCATTGAGCTTTCCAACTTCAGCTTGAATTGATAAATCACTTCCTCAACAACAAGTAAAAAAGATAAGCATACTATATATTGCTGTTAGATCTATTCTAGCATATATATACTCAACAATGTATAAGCATTTGAAATCATCCATGGATAAAATATTCATTCAAACATACATTATTGGATAGGAAAAGATATTTCTATTAATATAAAATCAGAGATTACAATGGATACAACCTCTGTCGGCCTGTCTACGAATTAGAGAAACTAAATCCCCCACTTGGGCCTCCACCACTTCAATCCTCCATCTATCGATAGCAAGCTAACAAGAAAAGGAAAGCTTGGGAAGAACACAAAAGTGCTCCAAGGGACAAAGGGATGCAGACTCAAGCACAAGTTGCAGAAAAAATGGACTATAGTTTCTTTTCTCTCAATTCTCTCATATACCTTCAATGTACCAAAGAGTTCCTTATATAACTTTTCAAAGGGGTAATGAAAGGTCGAATCCAAGTGATCTCAAGGCATATGGAAGGCCCGGATTCAAGTGAGTCGGATCCATGTCAAGGAAAACTCCAAAAGTATTTGGATTATGCACACATCTCAATGTACACGGTTTTAGGGGTCAAACCCGCATATATACATGATTAGGGGTTTAAAAGTCATGTGTATTAATTTTCACATGTTTTTAGGGATGGTCTAGGAAACATAAAAGGACAAAAAATGGTCCAATGGGTCTAAGGAGTCTGTAGAGGGATTGGGGAAGGCCATACTAGTGTGATTCACCTAGAGTTGTAAAATCAGCTATAACAGATGCCCCCTAATGTGTGATGTCAGAGGGGTCATACAATGGCCTAAATACATTATAAGTCCATCCCAAAAGTGGAGTGATGAAGGATCCCAAATGGAAGACCAGCCACCCAATCAACATAGTACAATGATACAACTCTGCACATAATTGCAAATACATATAGCAGTCTCGGATACATAAGAGTACATTGGACATGAATAGGCATGATACAAGATATCACATAAGTGGTCATCGCCACTTACAATACACATAGATCACAATCTCCATGATGAAGATATACAAAGGATCGTGATCTCCATAATGGTTGAAGATATACAGTGGATCAAGATCTCCATAATAGCTGGAAATGTCTGACATATACTGGAATCAAGTCACGAGAGATGGAATCTCATGAACATTGGCATGATCAAGGAGGTATCATATAAGAGATGCCACCAATCTAGAAGGTCTTCTACACAAACTGCTACGAGTACATGTTCTACTATGTGAATAGAGGTGTCAAGGTAGAACATATTAGTTCATCATCTGATTACCGGTCATTGATGTATACCGTTAACAGACGTGAGATCACCCACTGATAATGAAAATGGGAATCAAGGTACTAGAGTGAAAACTAACAAGTGTGAATAAATGTGTTGAGGTTGAACACTTGAGAGGATCCATCGATAAGGGGACATTGATGTATTCCGAAATACTGTCGATGGCGAGAGAACCTGTAACTGATGACTGCAAGTCTCAAGGAACTCAAAAATGACTCTAGATTCCAATCCCAGAATAAATGATCTAAAGTCAATGGGATGAAATCTGCTGGAAGGAGGGCATTAAGGCATCCCCCATCATCCAACATGAGGTACTCAGCAAAGCTGTATGATGTGGAAGGACTTGATCATAAGGTGCA
Organism: Pseudotsuga menziesii; assembly: GCA_001517045.1. Classification (NCBI taxonomy): domain Eukaryota; kingdom Viridiplantae; phylum Streptophyta; class Pinopsida; order Pinales; family Pinaceae; genus Pseudotsuga; species Pseudotsuga menziesii. The sequence goes on along the minus strand of LPNX010504607.1, from coordinate 185,613 downwards.
CGAACCAGTAACTGTACCAGGAATGGCCAACATGGAAAGTCAAGATAACTGAGGAATGGCCGACTCATGTTTCAAATTCCTTCGAACAAGAGAATAACAACAAATGGTGACTAAATAAAGGCAGCATAGACTTGATATACAAAACTAGGACATCTCTGCGAGACAAGAGGCATCGACAGAGGCTCCATGGGGACTGGAAGCTTAACCATTCGGTGGAGATAAACTCAGATAAACGAGTACAACTCCTAAAGTCAAACTATAAACCCAACCAACGAATGTGATATACAATGCTCTGTTCGAAGGCAACACGACTCAACATCTACCAAAGATAACATATTTTCTTGTCCAACTTTTTGGTTTTTTTTATTTTTTTTTGGACTTTTTCAAATATTTAAAAAGCTTGAAAAAGAATAAAACTGCTTTATATTTATAGACTAGGAGGAGATGAGTGTCATAGGGGGAAACAAACTAGTTCCAAGCAGTGGAACATACCTATGCTCAATGCAAGGATACTTGTGTAGGATAGAGACACTCGAGGAAAAATCCCCTCCCAATAAAAAGGGAATAAAGTTGCAAAGGATATATAAAATGGCTCTGCATGGCTAGACATGAGACAAGCTTGGGCTATATGGCTGAAACTCAATGTCACGGGAATCCGGCATAAAGCTCAATAAGGCAGGAAAAGCTCATGATAATGCAATTACAACTTGACATAAGGGAGTCCTGAGGGATATAGGACAGCAAAAGATCAAGAGGAGTGTGAAGCTCCAGCGGAGTTTCCAATTCTGTTACGGAAAGAAATTCCTATGGCATGGGGTACCACAATAGACAGCTAGACTCCAGAAATGAATCCTTTCCAATATGCAATAGAAATTAAATATCTAACACTAAAGGATCAGACCTCGTACCTTATTCTGGACGGTTGAAGTAGATCCCCTTGAGCTTTCCAACTTCAACTTGAATTGATAAATCACTTCCTCAACAACAAGTAAACAAGACAAGCATACTATATATTGGTGTTAGATCTATTCTAGCATATATACTCAACAATGTATAAGCATTTGAAATCATCCATGGATAAAATATTCATTCAAACATACATTATTGGATAGGAAAAGATATTTCTCTTAATATAAAATCAGAGATTACAATGGATACAACCTTTATCGGCACGTCTGTGAATCAGAGAAACCGAATCCCCCACTTGGGCCTCCACCACCTCAATCCTCCATCTCTCGATAGCAAGCTCACAAGCAGAGGCAATCTTGGGAAGACCACAAAAGTGCTCCAAGGGACAAAGGGATGCAGACTCAAGCACAAGTTGCAAAAACAATGGACTATAGTTTCTTTTCTCTCAATTCTATCATATGCCTTCAATGTACCAAAGAGTTCCTAATATAGCTTTTCAAAGGGGTAATGAAAGGTCGAATCCAAGCGACCTCAAGGCATATGGAAGGCCAGGAGTCAAGTGAGTGAGATCCATGTCAAGGAAAACTCCAAAATGATTTGGATTATGCACACATCCCGATTTACGCGGTTTTAGGGTTCAAGCGCACGTATATACGCAATTAAGGGTTTAAAAGTTGCGTGTATTAATTTTCACATGTTTTTAGGGATGGTCTAGGAAACATCAAAGGACAAAAAATGGTGCAAAGGGTCTAAGGAGTCTGCAGAGGGACATGCGAAGGCCATACCAGTGTGATTCACCTGGAGTGGTAAAATCAGCTATAACAGGGGGGATCCAGATGAAAACCAAGAACGGTTTTGGGTCATGGTTGGGTGGAACGTGGTAGTTCCCAAGTGATTTGGTTATCTATACAGAGGTTAGATCTACCTGTGAATTTGTTAATGCTAGGTAATTGAGTCTGCAGGTTTTCAGCCATTGGAATAGCTTCATTTTTCAGGTATAAGGTTCTGGATTTTCCTGTTCTGTTATCTAGTATAATTCCTATTAGAATATTTAAGGGTTTATGTTATATTTATAACCCTATGTTTGCAATTATTTCGTCTTAAAATATTTGAGGTTTTACATTTTATTTATAAACCGTATGTCTGTCCATAATGTCTAAGAGTCTATGTTTTTAACTCTAAAACACTATGTCTGAAAATTATTTCCTATCTAAGAATTATTTAGGACTTATTTCTTCTATACTTGGTTTTGCATTTATTTCATATCTTAAAGTTGTTTTTCCTAAGACCTAGAAATGACTCTAACTAGAGTCTATATGTTTATTTTATCTATCAATTCTCATGGCATATTTCATATTGCCAATAGAACTATATTTAGGAGCAAAAGAACAAATTAAGTATAAGCTATAAACACGACCATAATCAAATAACAAATTAAAATGCTAAACAATCAAGCTATCGAGACCTCTAATGGTATGAAGCTAGAATCTAATTAAACCACATTATAATCACATTATTCCATATATAAAAATAAAATTTAAATCAAATCTACAGTTAATATATCGAGACCATCTAATGGTCTGAATTTATAAACCATAATCCAGATAAATCCACCTTATTTATAAAAATCCAAACCACATAATTAACATATAGACTACATCTACTAAAATCGTATGTCGTAATGAAAGTTCTAAGATAGTAAATCAAACATAATGCTATGCACAACACTCTTTTATAAGCATAGTATAATAAACAGAGGTCACATAATCAATTCCTGTAGGCGTTAATGCCCAAACAAACCCATACATTTATAAACATTTACAACCATAGTGACCCAGGATCAGTTCCTATTGATTCCACTTGTTTACCAGTCACCCTATCGAATCTTGTAGGATTCGTTTTATCCTACTAAATGTTGTAGTTTTTTAACTACCAACCTAACAGAGAACGCTATTATAAATACACATGCTGTAAAACAAATTCACCTAATCTCTAAATAGGGATCGAAGCCCCAAATAAATTACACATTGTAACTATTTCATGGTGCTCAACCCTTTACATAAACAAATCATTTAAACATTACCATAAACCCTTTATCAACCCTGTCAACGCTATGTGAATAGCAACGACACATGGGGAAGGGTTACACCCACAGTAATAGATCTTATACATAGATTATTCATTAACTACGAATCAAAACATAAAAATGATAGTCATTTAACTAACACACGGTCACATCTCTAAATGGTGGGAAATGCCACTTCCATCTACAAGATGGATCCAAAGGCCAAACACTACAGTTAATGAATCAATATAAATAAGTTAAACAAGATTTGTGATTTCACACAGATTCTAATTAACGCCAATAGACAAGAATCATACCCACAAAATCGAATAGTATGCAAATGATGTATATATACATAACCATTATAAAAACAAACAAGAAATTACACATTCGTATAACTTAGGCCTTGCACCATGGCAAGCAATGGTGTTGTCACTGTAACTTCCCCGACCCTTTGACCTGCGAAGAGGATGCTACTATACGTCAAATCATCCAGGCATCTAGCCCCATGAACATGAACATACATACATATATCATCTAGGCATCTAGCCCCATGAACATGAACGTGCATACATATAGTGCTGAAGCATGATACTTAAAACATAAAACATTTTATGAAGCATAATCATTCATATACACAATGGAAGAAAACCATATCAATCAACATTCATGCATATATAGATCAGCATTTAACATGTATATCATCATTCATCAATGGTAAATATATAATTGCAAACACAAGTTAGGAAAGAGTACTTATCTTATAAAGAACTTGTTTCACAACCAGCTACGTCGTTGCAACATTCCACCCAACCATAGGCCTGCGTGCTCCTTAATCTCTTAGCAACGCTGCCACCCCAGATCTGGGCATGATTCCCAAAGGAATAAGGAACTAACAAGCTTACACATAGCCAAGGATAGCAACCACACTAGGGCACACAGTTCAACCAAGCCAACACAGTTGGGTTTATCAGGAAAATATCAGATTATCCAAGCCAACAAAGTTGGGTTTATCAGGCCATCCAAGATTTGGGAAAGACTAATGCTAAGATGGTGAACCGACACCAGAACTAGACTGGCTTCTAGAACATCCACACACACCCAACGCAAGGAAATTAGTCCTTTCTCTGCAACGCAGTCCCTTAGACCCTCATCTCCCTTCCAGTGCTATTTAGGGGTTGTGGAGAAGAAAACCAGCTCAACAGCTCTGTCTTTTTGGTTCTCAACCCATCAGGTTTATCAAGCACCTCAGGCCCTCATTCACCACTCCAATGCAGTCTGAGGACAAAACCACTGCATGCAAGCAGCTAAACAACTATTCAATATTTTACTAGGGAAAACACAGTTGAACAGAACACAGGTATTCACAGTGTTCTTCAACCGATACCACCATAAAAAGTGAAAATACAACCAAGAAAATCGTGGGGAAACAACATCCCAATACAACTATGAACCCATAACACACAAATCCCACTGCAATCCCTGTCAAAACTTACACAGACCGAGAATAGAAAATACCATACTTCCAATCTCTGACTGAGAGACACAACGCAACCCCCACAACTACGGATGCAATTCCAGCCACGATTTAAATGACGGAAATAACATGACAATACGTTTTCTGATAAAGATGGAAAAAGACATAAAACTCTGCGTGAATCCGAGTAAAGGATCAATCCACAACCATCAAATCCATGAGGCAAAGAATGACTTCCTTCTGCGTGAATGAAGAATAAAACTCATAGAATAGAAATCATGAGAGAGAGGGAAGGTGAACCCCCAACAATGTAATGTGGATTCTTTTAACTCCCTCGCATGAAGGAACTGAACAGACTCATGATCAAGGTAGTGGAAAGACCATCTGCACGACATGGAGAGTGAGAGTGAGCGGGCATGGGTGTGGTGGTCGTTTTTCCTACTAGCCAATTGTTGTCCCAACTAACAAGGGAAATACTTAAGGGTGCTAGTGACACATGGCTTTCCCCCATGACTCAATGCTCAACATTCCACTTTCCTTATCCTTAGGAATCATGCCCCTTCTCAATTTAGTTGTCGTGAACATAGTTGGTTAGGTTATCTAATTAAAATCATGTTTACATGATGTCATAATTAAATATATGCCTATGTCTCGATATACCATCGGTGACCATTCCCAAAACAAAAACACAACATAACCAAGTCGATGGTGGGACCTTGGCCTTTATCTCCACACCAATATTATTTACAATATGTGTATCATGTATTTTTAATGCAAGCAGGGTTAAAATCGAGGTATTACATTCCCCTCCCCCTTCAATAGCACTGTCCTTGGTGCTTTACAAAATTTGAACAAAATGCTACACTGGTACCACCTTAGTGTTCTGTGGGCTCGAACAAAAATGGATGTGCCAATCGCATGGCATCCTCCAGCTCCCATGCAGCCTCTTCAGGTCCGTAGTGCTCCCATTGCACCTTTACCTGCTCTATGGCTCAGTTCCAGAGCATTGTGACCTTTTTGTTGAGGATGCGCATTAGCTCGATTTGGAACTCTCCCTCAGGTTCCACCTAGATCACATCCGAATTTATCACATGGTTAGGATCATGTACATGTTTCTTAAGCAAAGAAACATGAAAAACATTATGAGCTCTAGTACTAGTAGGCAATGCAAGTCTATATGAAACAGGCCCTATTCTTTCAAGTACTTCAAACAACCCATAATATCTAGGTGACAACTTGGCACAACTTCCAAGATTCAAGGAACTCTTCTTTGCTTTCACTTTGAGGTAAACATGATCCCCAACACTGAACTCTCTGTTCATCCTATGCTTATCTGCATAGCTTTTCTGTCTATCCTGTGCTGCTTTCATATTCTACCTAATCTTCGCAACCTCTTGCTCCATTTCCTTGAGTAATTCTATTCCAAGCATAACTCTATTCACCGGGTTGTGCCAAGTCACTGGTGTCCTGCACCTTCTTCCATGCAAAGATTCATACAGACTCATCCCCAAGGATGCCTGATGTCCATTGTTGTAAGAAAACTCTACCAAGTGAAAGTAATATTCCCACTTGGTTGGTTTGTCCATCACATACATGCGAAGCATATCTTCAAGCACCTGATTAACTCTTTCTATCTACCCATCTGTCTGACGATGGTATGCAGTGCTGAAGTTTAACTTTGTACCCAAATCTGCAAATAACCCCTTCCAAAAATTGGAAGTGAACTTGACATATCTGTTAGAAACTATAGCCTTTGGCAATCCATGCAATTTGAAAATCTCCTTCATGAAGATCTTTGCAATGTGATCAGTCTTGTGCATAGACTCCACTGGTATAAAATGTGCTTCCTTAGTCAACTTGTCTACTACAACCATGATGGAATCATGTTGTCTCCAAGTCATCAGCAACCCTGTAATAAAATCCATGGAAATAACTTCCCATTTCCATTCCAGAACTAGCAAAGGCTGTAATAAACCTGCTGGATGTTGATGCTCAACCTTTACGTGTTGACATTTCATGCACCTTGAAATTTATTCAGCCATTTCCTTTTTCATACGTAGCTAAAAGTACTACTTTCTAGCTGTAGCAATTGTCTTCTGATATCCTTGGTGACTAGAATATGGAGCTTCATGGATTTCATCCATAACAACTTTCTTCAAATCTGCTATATTTGGAATATAAATTATGCCTTTATAAGTAAGAAGTCCATCTTCTTCCAATATATATCCTTCATACCTCTTCTGAAGACTTTGTTGCTGCAATTTGTCTTTTACCTACTCATACAATTCATCTCCGGCAACATGATTAACAATCTGCTGCCTCAAATCTGATTGGCAAATACTAAGAGATGCCACATGCATTTCATGTACCTTCCTACTGAGTGCATCAGCTACCTTATTTTATTTTCCTTTTATGTGCTTGATTTCAAAATCAAACTCACATAAAAATTCCAGCCATCTCACTTGCGTAGCATTCAGAGTAGGCTGATCAAACAAATACTTCAGTACATAGTGATCAGTTCTGAGTTCAAATCTTCTACCCATCAAGTAATGTCTCCACATCTTGAGAGCATGTACTATGGATGCAAGCTCTAGATCATGAGTGGCATAGTTATTCTAATGCTCCTTTAATTTTCTTGATTCATAACATATCACGTGGTTGTCCTGCATAAGGACTCCTCCAAGCCCTTGTCCGCATGCATCGGTACATACCACAAAATATTTCTCTAGATCTGCAACCTTTAATAACGGTTCCGTTGTAATAATATTCTTCACTCGTTGGAAGCTTTCTTCACACTTTGAAGTCCATTCGAACTTTATTCCCTTCTTTTGTAAAGAAGTGATGGCATGTGCAACCTTGGAAAATCCTTCAATGAATCTCCTGTAGTATCCTGCAAGTCCCATAAAAAATCTTACATCTGTCACATTTCTTGGAGTAGGCCAATTCATAATGTCTTCGATCTTCTTAGGGTCTATTGATATACCCTCTTCTGAGATAATGTGACCCAAATACTGAATTCTATCCCTGTAGAAGTCACACTTTCTCAGCTTTCCATACAATTGATGTCCCCTAAGAACTTGCAATGTTAATCTCAAATTCTCTTCATACTCTTCCTCATTCTTAAAATAAACAAGAATGTCATCAAGGAAAACAAGAACAAACTTGTCCAAATACTTACTAAAGACATTGTTCATAAAGCACATAAATGTAGCTGGTGCATTTGTGAGACCAAATGGTACCACTACAAAATCATAATGTCCATACCTTGTCCTAAAGGTTGTCTTATGAATGCCTTCATCCTTGATTCCCACATGATGGTAACCAGACCCCAAGTCAATCTTGGAAAATAACTTTGCTTATCTCATTTGATCAAAGAGGTCATCAATCCTAGGAAAAGGATATTTATTCTTTATAGTAACCTTGTTCAACTGTTTGTAATCAATACATAACTTGAGTGTACCATCTTTATTCTTCACAAATAGAACCGATGCTCCCCAAGGAGACACACTTAGTCGTATATACCTCTTTTCCAACAAGTCTTACTGTTGCATCTTCAAATCTAGCATCTCTTGTTTACTCATTTTGTAGGGTGTCTTGGACACTGGTACTGCTCCTGTCATAAGTTAAATTGTGAAATCAATGTCCCTCTGCAGAGGAAGCCCTAGAATCTCATCAGAAAACACATCCTTGAATTCCTGTAACACCTGATAGTCCTCCAACCTAGGAGTCTCATCTCCTGTTGGTTCCAGAATAGGAGCTGCATACAGCTGGCATCCTTTCCTACATAACTTCTTCCACTGCATTGTTGAAACCTGTCTTACTGAAATTACCTTCGGAATACCTTTCACTACTATTGGGTTCCCTTCTTCATCCATGCATTCAAAAGTCTTATTATAACAGTCAAGCTTCACTTTGTGAGCTTCTAACCAATCCATTCCAATGAGAACATCATAGGAACCAAGCGGTAGAACATTCAGATCTACATAAGTGTTCAATCCATTCGTGACCAATGGACATTTCTCTACCATGTCATTGAATTTTCTCTTAGTCCCAGTGGCTAGCTGGACTAACCAATATTTTGTATGCTTTTCCTTCTTAATAGCACAAATCTCCACTACCCTAGGAGTGATATAACTCTGAGTAAAACCAGGGTCAATCAAAATAGAGACAGATTGTTCAACAATCTTCCCTACAACCTCAACCATAGTTGACTGATGATTTTCCTGGTGGTCCTCCAGTGCTGCATAAATTCTAGGGACTGCCCTTGCTACTTCACCCACTGTTTCTTCTCCCTAAATGTTATAAGTTGTCCTTGAACTTCCATTCTCAAGTGAACAATATCTGCGCAAGTGAGGTCCTTCACATTTCCAACATTTGAGTGGACCCTTATTCTATTGAGGTTCTTTAGGCTTTCCACCTGTCACTCCAACTGGATTACTCACAGCTTGGGATGACTGCTTAGACTGATTCCTGAATCGAGAAGGTTTGGAACCTTTCTTTCTTTGGTCAAACTTTTCATTCTTCTTGTCCTTCCATGCCTTATGGTAATCATGTTTACCTTTGCTTTGCTCATAGCAATACTTATCTTTTCTTATTGCTTCTTCTAGAGTTCTCGGCTCATAGAACTCAATTCTATATTTATAGGCTTGAGGCAATCCACTTAGAAACCACTGGATCTTCACTTTTTCATCTCTGATGTATCGGACATACCTCAACAATTCCAAAAACTTATTTGCATATTCGTCCATGGTCTGTTGTCCCAATCTCAGCTCATGGAACTCCTTGACCTTGTCATCATAATAATTTCCAGAAAGGTATTTCTGCCTGAAATACTTCTTGAACTGTTTCCACTTCAGTTTTCTCTTGTTGATCCTCTTTACTTGCTTCAAATGTTCCCACGAAATGGATTCCCTTCCATTCAGATTGAATATGGAAACTCTTTCCTTCATGTTTCATAAATAATCATCCACTTGAAAGTACTTCTTTATCCCAAGAAGCCAAGCCTCAGCTTCTTGTCCCGTCTTTATCTCACCATCAAATATAAGAGGTTTAGATTTCCTAAATTCATCTCAAGAGTGATCCCTATGGTGCCTTCTTCTTTTCCTTTTATGAGAATATGAACTTGTATCCCCACTAGATTATTCAGAGTCAAATGATCCACTGGAATTCCTTCTCCTTCTCCTAGTGCTGCTCTTACTACCTTCTGGTCTTGATCTACCTCGTCCAGAATCTATCTTTTTCTGCAAGTCTCTCAAACTTTCCAATATGGCAGCATTCAACTGATGCTACTCTTCCTGGGATTTAACCAAGATTCTCATAGTGGCTGCAACTTCGGATGGTGTCCCCTGGAATCTCCTTCCATTATACTCTATTTCATCATTCCCATTACAAACATTTTCTCCCATGGCATCTTTTGCATGCTCGTAAGAATCCCGAGCATCATACCCATCATGGGCTCTCATGAGTGAGCCACCTCTTGCTTTACCACACTATTCTTCTTGGAGTACTGCTCTTGGAAGCTATCTATAGTTCTACAATGTGTTAGTAGCAAATTGTTAGATGCATAATATTAATATAAATCAAACTACTTACCTTTTTTCTTCTGGAAATTTCATTAAAAAACAATTATGCTAAAACACAAAATTTTCCTTATTTCTTTTCAGCCCTGTGACCGCTGATAATATGTTGAAATCTGCTAAAAACTAGTTGAAAACTGTTTAAAAAACTACTAAGAAATCCCTTTGAAAAACCCAAATATCTTTAGGCCCTAATCGGACCTCATCCCAGCAATTCTTTCGAATCCACGGTGGTCAAAACAACTACGCCTCCGATCTGCATCAGTGAAGAAATGGTCTATTCATTGACGGTCTGTTGTTTATTCCTTTCTGGTGTTTTGGCAAGTAAAATGACTAAACTCCTACTCTGGATCGGTGAGCAAACCATCTGTTTATCAGGTGCACAGTCTCTTTAGCAGCCATAATGGCGGGAAGTGTTCTTACTTTGGTTTCCGTGGGAAACTGACTAGGCTTCCGATTGGTGATGTCAACTACTGCTCATCGGGCGTTTTGGTGGTTAAAACTTCTAAATTTCTCCACTGAATGTTCAAGTTACTCATCTGATTCCTTTCGTCGCATCGGGCCCATAGTGGTCTATTATCCCATATCTGATCGATGATTCGCTAGTCTATTTTCGTCCTCAGTATTGGGTCTGCAATCGTCTATCATTTCAAACTTCATCGACGATAGCATAGACTAACCACATTACGTCGGTGGTTGGGTGTCCTACACCTCGGACAATTAGTACCTTCAGCTTCCGCAATGGCGGACCACAATCGAACTACATCTTCCGCAACCATGTGTCTATCGATGGTCGGAGCCTCCAGAAGCTGGGGGATCGGCACTTGGATGCTCTCCTTGTAGGGTGGTTATTCCTTTCAGTCTCCGCAATGGCGAACGTTTGGTCAACAAACTTTACCTGGTGTAGGTCATCGATAATGGAATCACCTAATCATCGACGATGTCATCAACTAACCATCATCAATGGTCGATGATTCTATGACTTAGAAAATTTTCAAAATCTTTCTCTTCTGTCTTCCTCTTCCTTCCGCCGATTCTGTCGGCTCCATCTCTCTTATCTTTCACATCTCAAAGAAACTGTTGTCGCTGGTACTATTCACTAAACACCATGGAATCAGTGAACTGAAGGGCTAGTGCATCGGCGGATTAGTTCATTCAGCAGCCGCAACTCTGGCTTATCAACTTCCATCTTCCTCCAATCAGTGGTCTAATTTGCTAAGCATTGCCGAACTGAAGTATAACCCGATCAACATCGATAGTTGAAACTCTTCTTGTCGGAACACTAGTGCTCTAGGCTTTCGCAACAACGAGTGCACAAACCATTATCTTCTTCCAATGACTGATGTTTTCGTCACTTAGAAAAATTTTGAACTTTCTTTTACTGCGTCGGTAGTCGGAGGCTCTATTCGTCGGAAGGATAGTCCTCTAGTCATCTGCAATGGCAGGTCTATAATCCCTTGATCCCTTTCATTGTTCATCGGCAACGAATACCACTAACATGCTTCGATGTTCGACAAAGTCAACACTTAGAAGATTTCAGAACTTCTGCGCCATCGATGGTCGGATCAACTATCCATTAGGTGGATAGTCCTTTAAGTAGCTGCAATAGCGGACGCATCATCTGCTAACCTCTATCGACGTTTCGGCGATTGCTTCATCATAGTGGCGCTGATCGCTGATGATTTTTAACACTTAGGAAAATTTTCCAAAATTTCCCGGTGTCGACGGTCATAGGCTCTATGCATTGGAAGCATAGTGGTCTAGCCATCTGCAACTGCGGGTGCTCGATCAACTAATTTTTGCCGATGATTTCAACACTTAACAAAATTTTGAAACTTTCTTCTTCTCTCGGCGGTCAGAACCACTAGCATTGTTGCATCGATGTTTTAGTCCCCATGGCAGCCACAACGGCGGACACCCAATCCACTAACTCATGACGAGGTTCATCGGTAGTTCCCCATCTAACCATCAGTGATGAGAACAACTATCTTCTGCAAATCATCGATGGTCGGACTTAAAAAAAATTTCAAAGTTTTTTCAGTTACCATCCATCGAATGGCCTTTCCAGTAAGTTCTCGCTACATCAGAAGATCTTGTCACTAAGTATTTCTATAGGCCGATAGTTCTAGCACTTAGAAATTTTTTTGATTTTTCCTGCCACCATTTTCTAATTGCTGCTAGGAAAAAGGAAACCTACTTCTGCTATCTGATCCGTCATGGCCCCTTCAGGCCCATGATGTAACAAGAGCCCTGATACCACACTATAACGTCCTTGACCCTCCAACTGGCGAAGAGGACGTTACTATACATCAAATCATCCGGGCATCTAGCCCCATGAACATGAACATACATACATATAGTGCTGAAGCATGATACTTAAAAAATAAAACATTTTATGAAGCATAATCATTCATATACACAACGGAAGAAAAACATATCAATTAGAATTCATGCATATATAGATCAGCATTTAACATGTATATCATCATTCATCAATGGTAAATATATAATTGCAGACACAAGTTAGGCAAGAGTACTTATCTTATAGAGAACTTGTTCTGCAACTAGCTATGTCACTGCAGCATTCCACCCAACCATAGGCCTACGTTCTCCTTAATATCTCAGCAATGCTACCACCCTCGAGCTGGGCACGATTCCCCAAGGAATAAGGAACTAACAAGCTTACACATATCCAAGGATAACAACACCACTAGGTCACACAATTCAGCCAAGCCAACACAGTTGGGTTTATCAGGTGAACAGGAGATTATCCAAGCCAACAAATTTGGGTTTTTTAGGCCATCCAAGAGCTGGGAAAGGATAATGCTAAGCTGGTGCACCGACACCAGAACTAGACTGACTTATAGAACACCCACACACACCCAACACAAGGAAATCAGGCCTTTCTCTACAACGCAGTCCCTCAAACCCTGATCTCCCTTCTAGTGCTATTCAGGGGTTGTGGAGAAGAAAACCAGCTTAGTAGCTATGTCTGTGTGGTTCTCAACCCACCAGGTTTATCAAGCACCTCAGGCCCTCATTCACCACTCCAATGTAGTCCGAGGACAAAACCACTGCATGCAAGCAACCAAATAGCTACTCAAGCTTTTACCTGGGAAAACACAATCGAACAAAACGTAGGTATTCACAGCATTCTTCAACCAATACCATCATAAGAAGGGAAAATACAACCAAGCAAATCATGGGAAAACAGCAGCCCAATACAACTATGAACCCACATCACACAAATCCCACTACAATCGCTGGGAAAACTTACACAGACCGGGAATGGAAAATACAAGACTTCCTATCTCTGCATGAGAGACACAACGCAACCCCCAGAGCTAGGGATCCAAGTCCAGCCACAATTTCAACGATGGAAACAACAGGACAATATGATGTCTGATAAAGATGGAAAAATACATAAAAATCTGCGTGAATCTGAGTAAAGGATCAATCTGCAGCCATCAAATCTATGAGGTAGAGGAGGACTACCTTCTGCGTGAATGGGGAAGAAAAATCATAGACTAGCAATGGTGAGAGAGAGGGAAGGCGAACCCCCAACAATGGAATGTGGATTCTTTTAACTCCCTCACATGAAGGAACTGAACAAACTCATGATCGGGATAGTGGACATACCATCTTCACGACGTGGAGAGTGACAATGAGTGGGCATGCACGTGGTGGTGGTTTTTCCTACCAGCCAGTCATTGTTGCAACTAATAAGGGAAATACTTAAGGGTGGTGGTGACACATGGCTTTCCCCCATGACTCAATGCTCAACATTCCCCTTTCCTTATCCTTAAGAATCATGCCCCTTCTCAATTTAGTTTCCATGAACATAGCTGGTTGGGTTATTTAATTAAAAAGCGTGTTTACATGATGCCATAGTTAAATATATGTCATATGTCTTAATATACCATCGGTGACCATTCCCAAAAAAGAAACACAACATAACCAAATCAATGGTGGGGCCTTGGCCTTTAGCTCCGCACCAAGATTATTTACAATATGTGTATCATGTATTTTTAATGCAAGTGGGGTTAAAACCGAGGTATTACAGCCGCCATTACCAAAAGCATAAATACATATTGACAATACGTAGAGCCTGTCAAGGTTACAAAGCCACATTACTATGTAGAGCATCCTTAAAACAAAACCCAGAATACATTAGTCCCAACCCAAAGGAACTAAACCCAGAAAACCCCAATTCGTTAAACACATCCCCAATTCCTTACATTTCAGTTTTATAGACAGTCCATTCTTCCGAATGCATCCATTAAATCTAGAGCCCAACATTCAAACCCACAATGAGTTTTAACTCTGTCACTACAACCACACAAGAGAGGGACAAATTTTAAACTTCTACAACAGAGCTTACTGGAATGGGTATAGTGTTGACCTCAGGGCGACCCATGACCCGTGATTACCTCAAACCCTGCAACTTGTAACACCAAACAAGAGATAAAATGAGGAGTACGCATTGAAACCAAACTGAACAAACAAAACAACGTTGTTAAACCAGAGTGGATACGCACCTTCCCTCACAACCAACCTCCCAATCTTCACTCCACCATACAATGCAGAGGCAGAGCTCACGCATCCATGCTACGAATGACCCAACCCAACATAACTTGCCCAAGCGCGAAGCTTGAGGCCTGCGCATTCCAATGTGCATTAATGTTGCCACCCTAGCCTCCAACGACATAAATAAAAACCCATAGCATATACATTATGCAACCCTTTAACAAAGAGCCATGTTTAATCAACGTGCCATGCAATATGTGCATCAAATACATAGTGTTTAGCCATAGTCCAGGGAATATGAAATATGCCATGGAAGGGCTATTGCAAAGGTTTTAATTTAATACACCAAGACCATATTAAAACACAAACCAAGATACCAAGTGTTAATACCATATAAAATGTGTACTATATAAATGATATATGGAGGAGTAATTAAAACGATGTCATAAAGTCTATAAAAAAAATAATGGTAACTCATACAACATAGGCTTGTGAAACATCTAGACTTGTGGAAATATCAACTAATAGCAGTCATAGTAGTGACTCGAATAGGATTATAAGTCCCTCATTACTCAAGCTGAGCACTAGTTACGGACAGGCAGTATGTCTGGTTCCCCTTTTATAAGTAGTGTCCATCGTCAAGTGCTCCTGCACGCGACAAGGAAATAAATGCATTAGTTCGTAAGAACTATGTAATCCCCATGGTGACAAGTAGAAAATAGTTACCTTCTAGGTGTTTACAAGGGAAACATGTCCCGCCACTTCACCCATTTTTCCAATAACAAGTTAAGTCACAATTGGTTATACAACAGTAATCAAACTTTATAACCATTGAGAAGTAATAAAAACAACACATACGTATAAATGTGTAACCATAAAACAAGATAGTAAACAAACATCACAACAACATAGTATTACATTAATAACCATATTAGGAAATATGAAAGCAGGACATAAGAATCGCTTACGATAATACAACACCATAAATGAAGAACGACACATTCCGCATAACTATAAGTAATGTCCAACTCAGGCAGTAAATGATGAAGCGAATATTAATTTCGCTCATACAATAATCACCAAAATATCTGGAATATCGGATAAGCCATAGGGCAAATGTATATTAATGGTTGTATAGATAAGATAATGGATGATATGTTACAATGGTGGCCCTGCCTTAAATATGGCTTGGGCATTTGAAATGAAGAGACACCTCATTTCATAACCTAACTTAGTTAACCTAATTATTTAATTATTATCTTATTTTATGTTTGTTACATTGCCTTCCCCTTAAGGGAATCTTTGTCCTCAAAGATGTATTTGACATTAATGTCTGATTTATTTTAATCTGTCACTTCGAGATTCTTTTCCCTTTGTATTTCCGACCTTTGAGGAGATGAGCCGATACGAATTACGGATTCCCCAAGAGAATTTTCGCATAGCATCTCCTGTGGTCCACCCCATATCTATTTTTATCGGAGCTCTGAGATCTTTTTGAGGAACTATCTGTCTCGATTGTTGCTTGGTATGTTGATATTTTCGCATATCCACATAAGTCTTCTGTGACTATTCGTTTTGACCCTGTCATTGGTCAAAATGACGATTATAATTAGGATGTCTGTAAGGTATAGGTTTCGTTTGTTCTTCTTTCCTTTGGACTGTGGCGAGGACTGTCTTCACTTCTTCGATTTGACTTTTGGATGTATTTTCCTGGATTGTGCTTCTTGGTTCTCTAGTAGATTGTTCATGAATTGGAATTCTTTCGATTCTTTTCTCTTGCGATTTTTTTCCAATTTCTAGCTCCTTGATTTGGTTATGTAGTTCCTGATTACTATTATTTAAACACTGGTTTTCTTCTTGCTTTTCTAGTAATTTCCCTTCTAGGTCTTCACCGGATTGTTCCCTCTTGCTGTTGTTTTTCAATTTTTTGATTTTTGTAATCAGGGTTTTGTTGTGATTTCTTAATCTGAAAATTTCTTCAGAATTGTTGGATATTATTTTATTACTCTTTGCGATCTCTAGCTTGTGTTTTTTTTTAGAGTCGCTATTTTGTTGTTGAAGAACTTTTATCTGTTGTCGATACTGGTCGACCACTGATTCTTGATCTGTTAATTTCTGTCGTATGTGCATCAGTTCTTCATCCTTGTTGTTAATGATTTTGCTCAAGCGGATTGTTTCTACTTCGTAATCACTTATTTCTTTCTGTATATCTTGATTTGTTAGTCTCTGATTGAAATCACTTTCGTCTTTTAATTCCTTAATTTGGGCACACAATTTTTCTATATGATTGTTCTGGTCAAAAATTAATTGTTCCTTGCGCTCTTTTTCCATATGATTTAATTTAATCAATATTTCCGATTTCGTATTTGTGTGTCGTAATTCTTCATTTTCTCTTCGATAGCGCTTTAATTTGGCTTCTAATTTCTCTATTTGTGCTTGCAAACCAACTTCCATGGTCTCTGATTTCTTGGACAATAAATGGTCGTCTAGATTATAAATTTTTACTTCGATTTTCTTCCACTTGCTTTCTTTGTATTAGGTTAAATAACCTTTTTTTTTCGCCACAAATAATAATTTTTTTTTTAATAAAATAATAATTATTATTACTATTATATTTTTTTTTTCTCGAACTTTTTTCCTTCAAAGATAATAATAATAATATTTATTTTTTATAATAATAAAAAGGTTATTTTATTATTTATATAATAAAACAACTTGAGAATATTATTATTATTTTTTTTTTTTGAAATATTATATAAATATAATATATTGTAACTATATTATAATATATTTGAATATTATAATATAATACTATTTTTTTGTTTTTTGTTGAAATGTTATAATATAGTTTGTGGGAATCGTGTCGGAGCGAGACTGCACAGAGGATGGCGGGCGTTGGTGGAGGCGACTGCAGTGGTGGAAGATGGATGGGAGGACGCGGTGGTGGAGCAACGTGGGGCAGTGAGGGAGGGGGGTTGTGATGGCGTGGAGGTGGGCGCGAGAAGATGTGGAGGGGCGCGGGATGGAGATAGAGAGGGAGGTGAAAGGAGGTGGAACGGTGGTAGAGCAGCGCGGAGGAAGGTGGGCGCGCGAGGAGGAAGATGGAAGAGCGCGAACGATGGGGAGCGTGGGTTGGACGAGGGAGTAGGGGGCGTGGAGGGAACGAAGGATGGGCGCAGGGTAGTGAGGCGACGGTGAAGGGTAGTGAGGCGATGGTGGAGGACGACCGGGATTGATGCGCCAAGGTGGGTAGTGGTGGAGGGCGGCGGTGGAACAGCTGTGTGGAGGGAAGAGCGCAGAGGCAGACGGATGTGGAAGGAGGGCGGGAGTAGGGGCAGGCGCAGGCGCTGGGGTGATGAACGCAGAGAGCGCAGGGGCAGATGGAGAAAGGGAGTGGCCAGCAGAGGGAGGAGGAATCGTGCAGGGAGAGGGTGGAGCTGCGTAGTGAATTTTAATTTATTTATTTTTTCCTCTTTTTATTTTTATTTTTTTTTAACGGAAGGGTAAAAAAGGTCAAAGACCTGTAACTCAGGGAAACCCTGTATTTTTTTTTTCAGACAAGGTCTGAATCTGTTGACCACAGGTCAGATCGAGCAACGAAAGCTCTGATACCACTGAAGCGAACAATAATTTCGCTCATACAATAATCACCAAAATATCTGGAATATCGGATAAGCCATAGGGCAAATGTATATTAATGGTTGTATAGATAAGATAATGGATGATATGTTACAATGGTGGCCCTGCCTTAAATATGGCTTGGGCATTTGAAATGAAGAGACACCTCATTTCATAACCTAACTTAGTTAACCTAATTATTTAATTATTATCTTATTTTATGTTTGTTACAAATGACTAGCTTAATATTTTTTTATTTTTTTTCAAATTTTGGGGACATTACAATGACCCAAACTAGATGGTCATGACTAACCTCCACCCCTAGTGACCAGGGTTAATGTTTAGTATTGGTGCATTATGATGCTATATAGTTATTCATTTGCAAAGAATTTGCAATTTGATACTCTATGGGTGTTTTAGCATAAGACAACTCATTTTCAATACTAATACTTGGTGTTTTGGCATACATCCAATGTTTTTGGCATTAACACTTTCATTTTCTCTATCACAAACTTTATTTTCTTTGTTCACATTTTGATATTTTAAGTATCACCAACGCATAATTATGTTTTTTTTTTGGGGGGGGGTTGCTTAAACAACCTACATGAAAAAAAAATGATATCATTAGTGGTGTAAAGAATTAATATATTATAATTAAAAAAGAATCTAACTATCATGGGAGATAAATTTATGCAACTTTATAAATTCATGTGAATAGGTGTAGGTATAGGTATATTTTTAAAAAATTAAAAAAAATTATTTGAATAAAAAAATATGAAGAATATGTAGAAATGTTAAATACAAAATCAATTTTAAATTCAATTTATTATCATCATCATCATCATCATCATTAATTATCATCATCATCATAAATTTGAATTTATCAAAATCATTTTTACCTTTTATATTTATGCCATATAATTATTTTTTTATTTTATATAAATAAATTATTTTATAATTTAATATAAATCAATTACACTATAGAATAAATTAAATAAAAAATATATATATATATATTTAGTTTAAAAATTTATGATATAATAAATTTTTTATTTTACATGAAATAATTTAATATAAAATATTACTCCAAAATAAAAATAAAAAATATATATTCTTTTTAAAAATTTATATTAATTTTAAATTATATTAATATTTAATAATATTTTGAATTATTCATAAATTCATTGCTTCACCTCAAATACTTTTTATTACCTTCATCTAGGCTAGCCGTGGATAAGTATATATTTTAAAATCCAAAGAAACCAACTTTTATATATTTAAACTTTATTTCAAATTAATGTATATAATTCATTTTAATAAATACAATTTAATGTATATAATTTATTTATTTTAATAAATACAATTTAATGTATATAATTTATTCATTTTAATAAATAAAAATAGTATTGGCTCACTGTTATATACTTTTATTTGATTTATGTGTTACAATATTTCCGTTCAGTAAACCATTTTTCAAAAGATTATATTATTTAAATGTTAAATAAAATAATATTTAAATTCATTCAATAAATTTTTAAATTTTTATATTAAATAAATATTAAATGAATCACATTTGGTTGGGTTATTTCTAGGTAAACCCACACTTTAACTTAATAAACTAGTAAAATTGTCATATTAACTCAAATAATTAAAAGATAGTGTTAATAAAAATATTATTTATTTATGATTAAATTAGTTTTAAATTAGATTTTTGTTGGATCCATAAAATATAGAGAATATTAGAGATGGATTAAATAATTTTTATATATAATTTTTTTAATCATTCAAAGTTTTTTCATCTTTGATTATATATCAATTTTCAATTTATTGGATTTTGGTTTTTTTTTAACTAGCTCACCCCTAAGGGAAATTGAATCCAAATTAGGTCATTATGATTTAGGTAGGAATAGATAGATTTTTCTAGTATCATTTTGAAAAAATCTTGTCAATTTTTTTTTAAACATTCTCTATTTTTATAGCATTTACCATTAAAAAATGAAATTAAAAAAATGGAGTACATGAGTAGCTAGATATGAGTGAAACATATGGGGCGACTATGCCACGACGCTTTCATCTTTTTGCTCTCCCATCTCAGCGATTGCACGCAGAAAGAATCTATTCATATACTTGATATGTTACCTAGGGAGTTTATAAAGCCATCTTTTTAGTCCCTGCCCTCACGCCAGCAGGGACTATATGATCCGGCTTGCCGTCGATTTAATTAGCTTTACACGTAAACCAATACAGTTCTAAATTTTTTATCCAAAGTTTCTTCCCCAAAAATAAGTTGCAACTTGCTATATATTGTTTTTAATCGAAATTTTTCACACAAAACTAAACTAACAACTTGTTTTATATTATTATGACCAATCCAATGATTTGAGGCCTTATTTGGCCTCAAATCGAGGCCATAAATGCTAAAACAATGCTGAGACTCTATAATTGTGTGCGGCTTTCGATCAAATATTATGATTTTGAACTAATGTTGAGTGTTATTTAACATTAGTTGATAAGCATTAACTGTTTGTACTTTACTTACCCCCGTTGTTCTAATTTTCTTTCTCTGCCATGGTCACACGTTGCAGGTTGTTGTGTCTCTACCATGGTCAGATGTTGCAGGTTGTTGTGTCTAGATGTGGTTGTTGGGTCTTGCATGATGGACACATGTGCAAGCCATGCAGAACCCTATTTCTGACATACTTCAGCTCAATGGTCCTTTGGTCAGGTGGAACTGACGTTGCTAAGAGGGTTGGTACATGTTGAAGACTTCAATCAACTATTGTTGCAAAGGGTGCACACCACTTTGAATCCTTTCTTGATACTGGTTATAACTACTAATAATGAGATTAAGTGAGTTCACAGTGATGCAATGGCAATGGAACCACATTTTCTAAGCTGCTTTCACTCATTCGTTTCACAATTCCTTCAAATACAATTTGGTGGAGATCGAGACAAGAAGGCAAAGTCGACGTTATTGCAAAAGTTTAAGGACATTCTGGAAAAACTTGTATTGCGAGTCTGTCATTTCCTCCCTGCTCTGCTCTTCCATCTGGTGAATGCTATTCTATAAAGGGAATCAGTGCAGGGCAGTTGGCAAGTGCTAGAATTAAATTCAAATCGTTCTCCAAGTTGCCTGGTAAGATCCGATTGGAGAAATATTCTAGTATTCTCTACCTTCCCTAGATCATTGTGGCTCATCCCTTCTTGCAATTATTGAGTTTTTGTCAATAGTGTGAAGAATATATAAACTCATAACATTGAAGGGAATGGACTAATATTTATCATTACTCACTCTTTTTTTAGACACTAAAAACCATCGAGGATTGAAAATATAAAGAAATATAAAAAAGCTAATCAATTTTAACCATACAAATAGATTTAGCTAATCAGGATTCTATTAATGTTGATGACTCTGAATACTAATGTTTCCATATGGGACAGATGGGAATCTAATGGCATCCTGTTTGTTCTACAATGGCGAAGATCAAGTACAGAGTAAGCTAAAAATAGATAAAGCTTTTAACATAAATAGAAGGGAAGGGAAACAATTAGAATACCTGGATTGTGCCACGAGCTTTGCTTGCCTCATTGAATTTTTTGTTGATGAAGAAGGAACTCCTAGTTATTGGCAAGTTTTCCAAGCTTAAAATTTCTTATCTACTCTTATCTCAGAGATTCGTCCTGTATTTATAAGAATTCGAGGCATTATTGACATCCGACAAACACAATCTTCGACTAAGAAGCCAAGACACAATCTTCGACTAAGAAGCCACGGGAGGCAGATTTCTCAATCAACAATTTACCTTATGTGATCACTTTGCATTGCTCAAACTTGAATCTGTTTCTGAGTTTTAAATGCCGCAAAGAAAACCTATTTCAAATAAGTCGCATCTTCGCTAAGAACATTGACAAGTGTTTTGTTTTATCATGGCATGTATGCATGTTTATGCTTCTTAGCTATATACTGCTAGAATGATTGAAGACAAGTCTATTGGTTCTTCAAACGTAGATAGGTGATATGGTGCTTGATTTTTTCTGTCAGTTGTTTTCTCACAAATCCATTCAAATGCATCATGCAAGTCATATATGGAATATGTCAAGAATGGCTTGTATGAATTAACCAATGTAAACTTGGGGGTGCTCTGTATGAATTAAAAATGAACATATTTATGTTAAATTTTCCCCTTGTTAAAAAATATGACAACTCTGTAACAAAATTTACACTTTTTGGTTCAGAATTTCTCAACTTCAAGCTTATCTAAAGCTGTCACCAATGCTCTTCAAATGCCTCAAGGCACCTCACATTGTGTGTCAACAATAAGGGATAAGACACCTGAGAACAATTTCCGTAACGCTGAATATGGTCAAAGTTGGCATATGTTTTTCTAAAATGGAAGATGAAATACCTATGGATATTGTTGAGCTAATGGCTAAAAATCAACATGAGCGAGGTCTGTCAAACCTAAAACGTCTTCACGAAAGCTACAACACCCAGAAAGATAAAATAATATTAAAAATGAATAAAACAAACCTTAGTCATATCAATAAATGTGTGGAGGGAGGAACAGGCCTAAAAAAGACACTTAAGCACCTATGAAGGCACAACCCAAAGAAACTGGCAAAGTAATGCTGCAAACCTCTTTAAGAAATCACTGCCAAGGTGATTTACTAGTAGGATATGGAAAAATTGATGTTTTCTAGGGTGCAAGAGATATGTCATTCATTTAAAATAAGGAAGGCATCACATCTGGCTCATGTAATGTTCATCCCCCCATGTGGAAATCAACCCAGTAGTTCATCCATGATACTTTACATGCACTTTCTCTTCTCTACACTATATGAATGTAATATTACAACATGCAAATACCTTACATGGATACAGGAAGCAGTTTATTATTACTATATTAATATAGGAAGCAGTTTTATTCTATCACGAGCTAAATCACCTCCTAAAACTCCTGGTAGGCCTTCCTTGGTTATCCTCCCCTTTTAGACGAACTATGGTATACCCTGTAGCACCACACAACACTCCGAGTATGGGTGCTAACAGGTAAATATATATGCCTTTGTAGTTACCTGCTGTAATTGCAGGTCCCGAGATTCGAACCGGATTCATGGAAGCTCCGAAAACATTCTCATTTTCTGAACATTGTATTGTAGGAAGAGTAGAATCCGTTCTTCTCATGCAAAAAGTTGAAACCTGAGCGAGACAGATTATAGCCAAATGTCATTCATTATTTTCCAACTAGAGATACATGCATATATAATTCATGTTACTAATAGATGACATTGTAGTTTTAATACTAATAAAAAGACATTTTCAGGTGGGCCAGTATCCTCCTCCCTTTCACTAAGGTAAAAAATCAAATAATTAAACGATTATATATATACACTTTACAAGACTGGTTATAAAATTGTAAAATAGTTGTATTTTTATATGTAAACCAGGTTTATAACAAAACCTCATCTATCTTCTTAACTCTATCGGTACTTATTCTTACTTCTTGTTCAATAGGTTCATCATCATTAGGTATTTCATGTTATTCTTGATTATATTTATCTAAATTATATAATATTCCAGCAGTATGAAATTGTTCATTATTTGAATTCCCAATTTTAACATCCATTATTGCTTTTACTTTGTGAGGCACTTTCATAGTTAGAAGGCTAGCAGAATTGGCATGGGGGTCATCTCACAGTGTGCATATGACGAACTGATCATCATGTGCAATAATTTGCAAGACATCCCTCATTGTCCTCTTCATCCTTGATCGTCACTTGGCCATCAAAATACTATGTAACAGTCTCATTATTATGCCGATGAGGTGAGGTTCCATACATATATTATTTTAACTTCCATGAGGTTGATTTCGGCAAAGATTGACATTCTTCCTACCTCTAGAGATCACATTACCCACAAATACTCTAGTTGCAAAGTTCTGATAAAGTTGGATCTTCTGTGGCATGGATATACCATATGGATCAAAGGTCCCAAACCCAGGTCCTGAACCCGGCCTAAGAATGGGAACAATTATCCAGTACTAAATAGAATGGAGCAACTGCTTTTACTTATGTAACGAATACCTCACGTAGAACTACTTCGAACGAGAAATCAAAATCTCGTATGTAATAACTTGGTTCCTTACCTTGTTACCTTGGGCCTACCGTTGTCAGTTTGCAGCCATACAAAACAGACCCAACAGAGTAGCTCAACCGAGCATCCCAGCCCAGCTATGAGAAACTTTACGATGATTGGCTGAATAGCTTAGTAACTTAGGGCAGGGACTTGTTGCTTAGCAACCTCCCTTGTTCTTGTTCATATGCCACCATAGTTTGTTCAATTATACAAATATCATGGTAATTATAGGAATATCACGAGTAATATTAATGTCAAGTCAAACACCATGAACATGGAAGAGACTTTAGACTCGAGCGAAGTTCTATTAATGAACAAATTGGCATTCATAGTTCAAAACTCTACCTACATAAGTGAGAGCATTGTTTTTGTCTATAACATAGCCGAACTTTGTTGAGTAATTAATGGTGTAGGCGAATATGAAATGCTATGCGTACAGGTTTGTTAAGTAAGTAATGGTGAAGGCGAATATGAAATGCTATGTGTAAAAGTTAAAGGATAGATTTTCTATGTAAGAAAATGGGGTTGTATTTCTATGTAAAGTATTTTGCTAAATAGTTAATGGTGCAGCTTAATATGAAAAACAGCTAATGAACCCTTGCTATTATGATAGTGAAGGATTTTTCATGGTATTTTTGGAGCAGCTTATGATTACATGTGGGTTATTATTATGTCCCTCACAAGGGGATATATATGAATTTCTCACCGTAATTATTTGGAGTAATTTGTAGTAACTTTAACAAAAACATATAATTTTTTCTTTAGTTTGTATTAATTTTTTTGGGGGGGAATTATTTAAATTTTGATTTATATTACTTCCTATTGGTTTATATAAATCTTGGGACTTTGTGCCCAGTGAGGTTGCTTAAGCATTAAATTATCATTTGGTGCTAGACATCCTACCCTATGTGGACGAAAATACGGTGGGCAAACTGTTTTTACAATGTTAGTTGTTTTTTTAATATATGGGTGGAATGGCTGTGAAAATGAATTGACATTCAATCTCTCACGTGATAATTCAAATAACAACTAAATTTGACTTCTAATTGAACATATAATAAGTTCCATAAATCATATAATTTATCATTACGAACATCTTCTGGAGAACATCTCTGATCCAAACCCTAGCTTTGCAAAACTTGTTGCGTTCCAGAGGTTGGTATATTTTATTGTGTCCTGTGCTAAATGATTTCAATTTGATCCATGGAAATTCTTTGCAAAGAGTGCAGCATGTCGACACGAACAAATTTGTGTACCATAAGCACATTTTCCAGGTCTTCTAACAATAGTTGAATCTCAAAAACTGGTCTACCAAATCTGCAATGTGATCTGCAATCTGTTACCTTAAATTTGTTGTCTCATTGGAGAATGCAAATGTATGGTCATTTCAAAATTTTTCTTTTTTTCTATAGGGTTTGTTTATAACTAATCTCTGTGGTGATTTGCGTGGATTAACCTTTTTAGCTGTGAATAAAAAAAATCGTTGTTAATGTATTCTCTAAATATGGCACACATGGGTTTTGAGGGTATGACTTATAGTTAATTTATTGTTGTTT
The DNA here is from genome assembly GCA_001517045.1 of Pseudotsuga menziesii. Lineage (NCBI taxonomy): Eukaryota > Viridiplantae > Streptophyta > Pinopsida > Pinales > Pinaceae > Pseudotsuga > Pseudotsuga menziesii. Next base: position 159,749 of record LPNX010504607.1, on the reverse strand, counting down.
GAATTACAATGTTTGTGATAATCTCTTTGTAGGCCAAGACTATGGAAAAATTTGGGTTATTGTGTTCCTCAATGTATTGTTATATATATATATATATATATATATATATAAACAAATGCTTTGTGTCTAATATTAATGTTTATAGTAGTAACCTTTTTATTATCAAATAATTTTTTATTTTTGTTTTACTGCTTCCATATATAGTACTTATTTAGATGTACACCTCCTCTAAACTATGACAAAAAAATCTAGGTTCGAAGCTACATTTACAGTGACCCTGTGGCTATATGCATGCATCTCTCCTAGGGCGCTGCCACAAATTTGCATGCATTTCTGTGATATTGTTTTCTTCCAAATGCCACCACTCATCGCATTCCTACTTCCACTACTCATCCCATTTTAATATAAACCCATTAAAACCTACGCCAAATGTTGATAAAAGAAACGATATAACACCATAAAACATGTGCCAAATGTTGATATAAGCAACAAAATCCAACGATACAAGATAAGATAGCAACGCCAGATAAAACCAGAAATAGAGAATACCTAAAACCAAGGATAAGGCTCCAAGATACTGAAATACAAGATATGACAGTGGCACTGGACAAACCAGAGAAAAGAAGACCTAATAACAGCCCAAAGTCTCCATAATGTGAATAATATAGTAGTTGTAGGCTTTGTGGCTCTTATTAAGTAGTTGAAATAGCCAGGAAGACAGACAACAATGTGTTGTGTCTACACCATATGCATTAAATATTATATTCCCAGAAAAGAAGAGCAGGAGCCAGTTCCTTATGAAATATGAATCCACCCATAATTGAGCTAAAAAGACATACAAAACCTTCATATCACACACCAACTAAATGCGTAGGTCTTCCCATGCCAAAACAACCAACCCACAATGTATGGTGGTTTTAAAATAAGAAAATCGATATTCTCCTCTCCTATATATACCTTACTTGATTTAGTCCTCCTTCACACAACAAGTTCAAAGCTCTAAATTCTTCTTACAAGATTGTATTGCATTGCAGGATCTTTAATTCTGTCAAAATTTGCATCACACAATAAGTTCAAAGCTCTCACGTATTCTTACAAGATTGTATTGCATTGTGGGATCTTTAATTCTGGCAAAATTTGCAGAAAAGGAAGAAACGTTAATAGGCATAACAGCAACACTTGTTCTGCCAATTTGCATAGCGATTGGGCTGGATGCAGCCCAGGAACTAACTGTCATGGCAGAGGCCCTCGCTGTGTTTAAGAGGAATTCACAGGTTGTGACCCTCATAAATCTCTTGTAGGAAGGCAATGGTATTTCATTTGATTAACTTTCTCCACTAATTTCATGCAATTTTTCTGTCATTTGCTGTTCAATTCCATCAGTTTTGAGCCATGGGTTTTGGTTTTGAAAGCAATGAAAGAGCAATAGTTTTTGTTTTTGAAAGCAATGAAGGAGCAATCAGTAATTACCTATCATTTTTTATTGATTTTCATTTTGACAGTCATGGCAGAGCAGTCATCATGCTTAAGAGGAATTTACAATTGAGGGCATTGTCAATCTCTTGTAGGAAGACAATGGCATTTCATAAAGTTGATATAAGCTCATGACAAAGCCTTTTGTGCCTCACTTTGGTGACTGATGAATGGTTAGGTCGATTTCATGATAAGTCCTGAACATTCTATAAGTTTTTTTTGTTTCCTCTTTTTTACTATGTTCATGTTGTAATTCTACCCTCGTTCTCCTCTCAAGAAAGTTGTAATTCCACCCTAGTTCTCCTCTCAAGAAAGACTAGGGATGTAAATATTTTGTAATTCCAAATGTAGTAGTTATATAGAGATATCACTTATAGAATTCTAACCCTTCTATATAGGGTCTCTTCTTCTCCCAACTTTACAACATATAAAATGGGGGAAGTAGCAACAAATGAATTATTCATCAATGGAAACAGACATTCCTATAGTGATGCATATGTTAATGGAAACGACAATGGGATTACCACGTGGCTGTTTACAATGGAGTGAGTCTTAATAACTACACTATGTATATTAATTTTTGTTTTGTTTTCTTTGATTGTTTGGGTTTTTAAATGGGTGGAACCGGTCTTCTCTTAAAGAGACATAGACATATGTAATGTCTTGAATTTTGGACCTACCATTTATAGACATAATCCCATTGATCATGATGATTATATTGATGTTTTATTTTTGGGTCGAAGACCCCACTGCATATGAACATGATGATTTGTTTTGTATATTTGGATTAAGCCTATTGTTGATGATATATAGGTATATATATGTTTTGTGTTGGGAGTGGACCATGAAGCACATGATTGATGAAATGTTTATGTTGGGCATGGACCCTGAAGCACATGATCGATGAGATGTTTTGTGTTGAGAGAGAGGCTCTAGAACACATGTACTTATGTTTTTGTTGAGCATAAAGATCCAGAACACATGAAAATATAATTGGAAATGTTGCGCATAAACTATGGAGCATTCCATGTTGGTGTTGAGCATAAGCTCTGGAGCATTGGATCTTTGGCCATTGTATCCCTATATGTATCGTACAAGTACATCCTAGCATTTAGTGTTGAACGAGAGATCTCAAATTGCACTATGTTTGTAACTCCCTATTATAGGCGTTGATTATGGGCTTTGGTAAGCGCCAGGGGTTACTAAAAAGATTAAAATCACCTCCGAGTGAAAACGACTGGAGGAATAATAATGATCTCATCATACTTATTTTTAAGTGATGAAATGAAATTTTGAATTTCTGTATTCTCATCAATTACTCAAGAATTACCACGTTATACGAGGAAAATCCAACATGCAAGGATGTTTAGAGTTTCCTAGCCTAGTAGACCTAATCCATCTATCTACTTGACCTTCATGAAAGAAGTGTCGTTAAGTCTAGGGATCATGGCACATGATGCCTGAAGACAAGTGTTAACAAGTATTTTGATACTATGTATTTATACATAGTATGTATAAAGAATTAATTACGATTAATTATATAATTGAATAAAGAAGGAAGAGAAGCTCCACCAATTATTATTTATTATTAAAAGATTAATAACTAGTGAAATATCTGTGAAAGACTAACTACGAGCTAGTTAAAAGTTCCTAGGTTAAGAATTGAAAATTACCCCCGTAAATTAAAAAGGGTTAAATCAAGAAATCAAGGATTTCTTGATTTAACTACCCCTTTGACTCAAAAGTCTACCTATAAAGACTCAAGCCAAGCAAAGGCTTGCGGGTTCTAATTTTTTTTATCTAGGAGAACCATTATTCTTCCTGTTTTGCTCTCAAGTGTTTTCTTGAAGAAATTTTCCTGCAAGGAAAGGAGGATTGATCCAGAACTGATTACCAATTAGGAAACCCCACCTTAGGAGCTCTAAGCTATTTGCATGTTGGAATCCATCTCGGGGGGATCCGGATTAGAACCAAGAATGGTTCTGGGTCATGGTTGGGAGGAACGTGGTAGTTCCCAAGTGATTTGGTCATCAAACATAGGTCATATATGCATTGAATTGTTAACAATCATTATTTAAGTGTGCAAGTGCAGCCATTGACAAAGCTTCAATTTCAGGTATGAACCCCTTGAAGGCCTATTCTGTTTCTTTCCAAAGTTTCATTACTGTTTGTGTTAAGTGATGGCTGCAATGAAATTTCTAAACCTAATGGTTTTGTCTTATGGTTAAAAATTTTGCTAGGGTTTGTATATGTAATTTACTAATCATAGTTTGTTTATGTTTAGGGTTGCATCTCTCATAAATGTTCCTATAATAACTAGGTTTTATATTAGTATTATTTTTTTACCTTGTCCTCTGTANTATATATATATATATATATATATATATATAGATATAGATATAGAATTACATATATATATCAGTATTCAAATAGTTTTATAATTTATGTAGTATTTTTATTCATTATAAACTAAATAACATAATTCATATAATAAAAAAGCTAACAAATTATTAAAGACCTTCTAAGGTCAGCTCTACTTAACCATGTAAAAACAAATTTAAATTTCATAACATCCCATTTTAATAAACATAATCAGCATTAACCAAACAAGGAAGGCATCGTGACCATCCATGTTGTCCATTATCAAACTCTATTTTAATATATAAAATCCACAATCCAAATCGTACCCATGAACATAACTCAAGTATTTAAATTCACAGTCCTAGTATTACAGTCATCTATTATAAACACAAAGGGTTTTAAAAGTCCCCTTTAAATCTATCTACACATAACCAAACATCTTATTAACCATTCTCTACAGTCCATGCTAGATATCTAATACATACAGGCTACACTCTAAAGATATTCCACAATCCTTTAAAACCCAAAAAACACTTACATTAATAGCGAGGTCGTAAAGACCCTAGTGACGGCCTCGGCTAAGATTTCAAACTAAACACATAGTCACATTTTAAAACCAATCGATATCATGGGCCAACATAACCCCGAGCTATTACAGCCTTATTTTTTCTTCCAAGTAAACAATTTGCATTTTTTAAAATACCAACTAAAAATCTATCACAATCGTTGGGAGAGGCACATTCCATTCGTGGCATGGCCTGCACCCACACTAATCCAATGCAAACTAAGAACAAAATACTCTGTTTAAAAACACAGGATCTATTTATAAGCTAACGCAGAGCACATGTTGGCAATCCAATGGGATATGGCACCATTGTTACAATGGTGCATCCCATGGCACAACGCCTAAGCTCTAGAAGCTCCTTGCTCAACATATAAACCAAATAAACAAAGAGCTCTGCAAACAGCCATAACCCAACATAATAACTTATGCATAGAGTAAATTTCTGGAGGCTGTAAGGCCACGATCGATTCCATTACAGTCCACATAAAACACAGCAAGTAATAAACCTTACCAAAACCCAAGTTTACACAGTATTCAAACACTGAATGAATTGTAGGTTTTCACATCAAATCATTTACAGTCTTCATATTAAAAACCAATGTGCTGTGTATTTACACAAAGAGGAAGGAAACGCTTTTATCAGACAGCCGAGTAATTAAAACGTTAATGGTAGGTTGTGAGCTATGGAACCATTACAAGTAATGGTGCAGCCACGGCCCAAGCAAATGGCAAAGATATCTACAAGAGTCCATTTAAAACTAGATCAATTTACAACATAAACCCCGAAGGAAGAGTATCCAAGTGCCACAAGAAACTCAAACCCAAAAAATATTTCCAACTTAGGAATGCCCAAAATGAGAGGAAGCAAGTGATTTTTTCCGCCAGGATTACCATGGCCGTAAAGGATAAATCCCAACTTGACAGCATAGCCCTGTGCAAACCCCATAGTGCCTTCATCTCAACTTGCAACAAACCAACAATGGAATGAGGAGCATGACCATGCCATGGAGAAAACTAAATGAAAGGCTTGCATTTTTACACAGAGCCAAATGAGCTTACCTGCAAATCGTTGGGGTCGACTCCATTCTCCAAACGTGTAGAGGCTTCACTACACCACAAAGCCCATACCATAATGCACTTACAACGAGTGCCAAGACCTTTTCCAATGGTTTTCACCAACCTCGATGGCATTAATGGCACCAGCTGGTGGCCATTAACACCACCATAAACCCCAACCATAAGATCGTGGAACAACATCATATCAACCTTGTCTTATGTTAAACCCTCTATACTATGGTTTCGCCACCCCTTAAAAGTCAGCGCAGGCTCAATATAATTGACCTAGTATATATACCATATTCTCAACTCTTTGGTATGCACAGCTTTAACACTATCATATAGTGTTACAATGTTTTTCCTTAACACTATCTTATAACATTATAATGTGTTCCCTTAGTATCAAGCTTTTAGTGTTATCACTTGCCTTTTATGCTAGCCATTTAGGTAGTGTATGCGCTCAAGTCGTAGCTCTAGGTTGTAGTGTTTAGGAAGTATGACAAACATAGTATGCCATAATTCCCTCTCTAGGAAGAACAAGCGTAAGTCTACAAGCTTGTCACCAATGTAAAACCTGCAAAATAGAAACAAGAGACAAGTAAGTAGGTAACATTAGAGGAAATTTGGGGTCTAAAATGGGCCTTATAAGAAAACACACCAACAATATGTTCATGTGAGTTGCAATTCAAGAACCAATAGAATTCCAATAAAATGAGTCAACCATAATGGTTGAATTGACATACTTGTCATTAAAAAAATACTTTTTTTGTTCGTATTTTTGACATATCTCCCTGTGTTTTTATTCAAATTTCGATCAAGAGAGCTTGTTGGATGTAGAATTTGATTTCGCATCCAACAAGTGCCCACACTGCATACTTTTGATAGACCCCTCTACCCAAAAAACAATAAATACCTGAAAAAACGTGATGATGACATTAACATGTTTTTCAGGTATTTCTTGTTTTTGGGGTAGTGGGGTCTGTCAAAAGTATGCAGTGTGTGTAATCGTTGGATGTGGAATCAAATTCCGCATCCAACTAGATTTCCTGATCGAAATTTGAGTAAGAACACAGGGAGATATGTTAAAAATACAAACAAAAAAGTAGTTTTTTTCTTTTTTCCTCCAAAATTAATAAATATTATTTTATTATTTTAACTATTATTTTATTATTTTCCTTAGGAGGCCCATTTTAGACTTCAAAAATCCTCTAATGACAAGAGATAGAAAATAATAATGGAAGGACAATAAGATAATTCATAAGCATTAAGTAATTTAACGAATACAGATAATTAGTAAACATAGGATGTACCTAAGTAGTAAAAAAGAACAGTAACAAAAGTACAAGGTGGAATGTGAAGTTTAATTAAGAACTAAATTGTGTCAAGTAACCAATAATCTCAATGTTGCAAGAGTAACCTGTGAATCAATGAATAAGGTTCCTTAGTTCAAATGAACTAAGTAAGACTACATAACAAAGAATAACCTTACCTCTCATATCGTCATGGGAGAACAAGTCCTGCCACTCCACCACTTTATCCCCATCAACAAAGTTAAGTTATCTTTTATTTAATAAACAAAGTACACATTTGTGGGAGTAAAAAATGATATAAATAACTCATTAATTCACCAACAGTAGTAACTATGACAGATCGACTGTTTAAATAACAGAATTAAGACATAAGAAGTAAATGAACTAATAGTCACGGAATGAATAAGAGATTAACAAGACAATGGGAAGAATCAGAAGAGGTTAAAAGTTTAAGGAGCATCTATGTTTCCGCATGAGCACTAATGATCCCTTTTGGGTAGTTTTCACTAGCTTATAATTTTTTTTTTCAATTTTTGGGGACACTACAAGTGGTATCAGAGCCCAGTTTCAATACTGAGAGACTTATGGGCGTGTTATGGGTGCACCAATCATTCACGCAAAGAAAATAAAGTATGATTAGTAAATTTTGTTACTAACATAAATTTTTGCTGCTGTTTCAAAATTTTTGTGTTTCAGGAAAAAAATTACAGCGCTGTTCAGTTTATGTACCAGGTCCTAATGGTAATAAACAAATGGCGAGTGAAGGCAATGCTACCCCTTTAGCGATCAAGTGCTGGAAGTGCAATGGGCCACATTATGCCTAAGATTGTAAGAACAAGAACAATGGCGTCTTGCATAACCTGCAATAAGAACCTATCGTTTAGGATATAATGAGAACCCCACAAATTTACGCAGAATTAGATGACCGACAGGCAGACCATCAAGCTACAATGGTTGAGATCGAATGTAATATTTTGAACACATCTGTTTCAATACTTATTGATCCTGGTGCTTGCCGGAGCTATGTTGCAGCTAAGATTGTTGATTTATGCAAGTTAGGAAAACTAAAGCATAATAAACCGTGGTTGGTACAGTTAGCCACCGATACAAAATGGAAGGTTTCGGAAATTGTTAAAGAATGTGAAGTAAACCTGAATGGTTTCCTTACTAAGGTAAACCTGAACATCCTACCTTTAGGATTGTATGATATTCTTATTGGAATGGATTGGTTGGAACAACGCCATGTCATGCTCGATTGTCTACCCAAGTCTATCTTGTGTACTGATAGCCAAGGGAACCAAGTGAAGGTTCAAGGCATCCCAAAGAAAGTTTATGTAAGACAAATATCTGCCTTACAAGCGAAGAAGTGTGTCAGGAAGGGATACAAGTTGTTTGCGGTGAACATTCGAGACATAGAGTTTGATAGAGAACAACATATAGAAGACTTCCCCGTACTTGAAAAATTTAAGGACATGTTCCCCGAGGAAATCCCTGGATCGATTCTGGCTTCCCAAGCCCCTTACCGCATGAGTGCACTGGAATTGGTGGAACTGAAACTACAATTATAGGAATTATTAGAGAAATGGCATATCTGACCCAGTGTGTCCCTTTGGGAAGCACCGATTTTGTTCATAAAGAAGAAGGACGGTACGATGCGAATGTGCATTTATTATTGTCAATTGAACAAAATCACTATAAAAAACCATTACCCGCTCCCTAGGATCAATGATTTGTTTCAACCAGGTGTGAGGATTCAAAATATTTTCAAAGATTGACTTGCGATCTGGGTACCATCCGGTATGGATCCGAGACGAAGATATTCCCAAGACTGCTTTTCGTACAAGGTACAGGCACTATGAGTTTGTAGTGATGCCATTCGAGTTGACAAATGCACCCAAAAACTTTATGTGTATGATGAAGATCATATTTAGTAAATATCTGGATAAGTTTGTACTAGTCTTTATTGACGACATTCCCATTTATTCCAAGAATAAAGAGGAACACGAAGAACACCTTCACATAGTACTTCGAGTGTTAAGAGAACACCAACTCTACTCTACGTTTAGTAAATGTGATTTTTACAAACCACAAATACAGTACCTAGGTCACATCATATCTGATGCAGGAATAGTTGTGGACCCGGAAAATATTCGAGCCATAAAGGATTGGACCACCCTGACTAGTGTCACTGACATTAGGTCCTTTTTGGGTTTATCCAGGTATTAGTGAAAATTCATTGAGAACTTCTCAAGAATCGCTCACCCCATGACAGCTTTGCAGAAGAAAGGAAACAAGTTCTTATGGATTGAAAAATGTGAAAAAAAAATTCAAAAGCTTAAGCAGCTCTTGGTGACTACACCAGTGTTGCAGATTGCGGATCCTGATGAGGATTTTGTTGTATGCACAGATGCAAGCAAGGAAGGACTTGGAGGAGTCCTCTTGAAAAACGATCATGCGATTTGTTATGAATCGCGGAAATTAAAAGATCATGAACAGAATTATCCCACACACAATCTTGAGCTAGCGTCCATTATCCACGCTCTGAAGAAGTGGAGGCAATACCTCATGGGAAGGAAGTCCCTTCTAAAGACTGACAATATGAGTCTAAAGTATCTGATTGATCAACCCGATCTAAATGCAAGGAAATCAAAATGGTTGGCTTCCCTGAGTGAGTATCACTTTTAACTAAAGCACATTAACGGCAAAGAGAACACATTTGCTGATGCTTTGAATCGATGGACTGATATGGTATATGAGGTGACCCCGAGTCAAAATAATGTAGATTTGCATGAGAAAATTAGAGCAGCCAATAAGGTTGACCCGTTCTATGTGGAGATCCTTAAGAAGGTCCAAGAGGACCAGTTGTTTCAACAACAGAAGGAATACAAGGTGTATGAATCCGGACTACTATGGTCCAAAGATAGATTGTATGTTCTAGTTGGAGGGGACGTTTGGTCCAGCATCCTCATAGAATTTCATAGGGAACCCTACTCGGGGCACCTGGGATATCAAAAGATGATATCTGTCGTCAAGTGACACATCTTCTGGCCTAAGTTAAAGGTCGACATTGCAATTTTTATTATGAAATGTCAGGAATTCAATCTAGTTAAAGCTGAGCACCAACATCCTTTAGGATTGCTACAACCATTCCCCATTCCAGAATGGAAGTGGGAGGTTAGTATGGATTTTATTATTGGCTTACTGAAAAGTAAGAATCAAAATGATTCCATCTTCGTAGTCATTGACAAGTTGTCAAAGGCGGCACACTTCATCCCCATCAAATCGATCTACAAGGCTGTGAACATTGCTGATATATTCTTGAAAGAGATAATTAGATTACATGGGATACCCAAAGTGATTATCTCATATCGAGATGTTAAGTTTAGAGGAAAATTTTGGAGATCTTTATTCTCTGGATTAGAGATGCAGCTAAAATTTAGCACTGCTTATCACCCACAGATGGGAGGGTAGACTAAAAAAGTGAACCAAATTATTGAAGACATGCTTCGAATGTATGTCACAAACAACCCCACCAAGTGGGAGGATTATTTGCACCTTGCAGAGTTTGCATATAACAACGGGTATCAGGCTTCTGCCAAGATGAGTCCTTTCGAGGTACTCTATGGACGGAAGTGCAGGACCCTAGTTAGTTGGGATAGTTCGGTGGATCGGCTCATGTTAGGGCCTGACCTGTTAATGGACTTGGAACAGATAGTTACCAAGGTCCAGGGAAACCTTAAAGAGGCACAAGACCATCAAAAAAGTTATGCAGATAAGAAAAGAAAAGATAAAGAATATCAAGTAGGTGAGAATGTCTACTTGAAAGTGAAAGAAAAACTAATCTCGTTGAGCTTAGGTAGGTGTGGTAAGTTGGCACCTGGGTTTTGTGGACCTTTTGAAATTCTAGCCAAGAAAGGACCGATGGCTTAGGAATTAGCAGCACCTGCGCATGTAAGAGTTCATAATGTATTCTGTGCATCTATATTAAAGAAATATGTTTATGACACTAAGCATGTTATTGGTTGGTCCTTATTGCAAGTGGAACCTGAGGGGGAATTTTCCCCTAAGCCTTTCCATATATTGGACAAGAGAGAAGTACAACTTCATAAGTGCACTGTCGTCGAATTGAAAGTGCAATGGAAGCACTTTCAGGTAGATGACGCTACCTGGGAGAATGATGCCACCATGAGAAAGGCTCACCCCACCTTGTTTCATGATATCATTCAGAGTCCCTAGAACACCAAGGACGGTGTTGTACTAAGCGGGGAGGGATGTAATGTTCTGATTTTTGGATCTACCATTTATAGGCATAAGCCTACTGATCATGATGATTATATTGATGTCATTAGAGGAAATTTCAATTTAAAATAGGCCTTCCAAAAATAACACAAATTCCATGTCATCAGGTATTAGCCAATCAAAATTCTTTAAAATTCAAAAAGGGAGCACCTCTTAAACAATTTTTTAATATAAATTTGGGGATAGGTATCATAAAAAAAACTACTTTTTTTGTTCGTATTTTCGACATATCTCCCTGTGTTTTTACTCAAATTTCAATCTGGAGAGCTCGTTGGATGCAGAATTAAATTATGCATCCAACGAGTACCCACTCGGCGTACCTTTGGCAGACCCTTCTATCCCAAAATCAAGAAATACCTAAAAAATGTGATGATGACATCATCATCACATTTTTTCAAGTATTTCTTGATTTTTGGCTAGAGGGGACCACCAAAAGTATGCCGAGTGGGTACTCATTGGATGCAGAATTCAATTCCGCATCCGATGAGCTCTCCCGATCAAAATTTGAGTAAAAACACAGGGAGATATGTCGAACATACAAACAAAAAATAGTTTTTTCTTTTCTTCGTCCAACATATGAACATGATGATTTGTTTTGTATATTGGGCATAAGCCAATTGTTGATGATATATAGGTATATATATGTTTTGTGTTCGGCGTGGACCCTGAAGCACATGATTGATGAAATGTTTCTGTTGGACGTGGACCTTTAAGCACATGATCGATGAGATGTTTTGTGTTGAGCAAGAGGCTCTGGAGCACATGAGTACTTACATTTTTGTTGAGCATAATGCTCTGGAACACATAGAAATATAATTGGAACCGTTGGGCATAAACTCTGGAGCATTACATGTTGGTGTTGAGCATAAGCTCTGGAGCATTGGATCTTTGGCCATTGTATCCCTAGGTGTATCATACAAGTACATCCTAGCATTTAGTGTTGAGGGAGATCTCTGGAATTGCACTATGTTTGTAACTCCCTGTTATAAGCATTGAGTATGGGCTCTAGTAAGCGCTAGGGGTTACTGAAAAGATTAAAATAACCTCCGAGTGGAAATGACTGGAGGAATAATATTGATCTCATCATACTTATTTTTAAGTGATTAAATAAAATTTTGAATTTCTGTATTCTCATCAAGTACTGAAGAATTACCACGTTATACGAGGGAAATCCAACATGCAAGGATGTTTAGAGTTGCCTAGCCTAGTAGACCTAAGCCATCTATCAACCTGACCTTCATGAAAGGTGCATGAAAGAAGTGTCGTTAAGTCTAGGGATCATGGCACATGATGCCTAAAGACAAGTGTTAACAAGTATTTTAATACTATGTATTTTATACATAGTATGTATAAAGAATTAGTTATGATTAATTATATAATTGAATAAATAAGGAAGAGAAGCTCAACCAATTATTATTTATTATTAAAAAATTAATAACTAGTGAAATATCTATGAAAGAATAACGACGAGCTAGTTAAAAGTTCCTAGGTTAAGAATTGAAAATTACCCCAGTAAATTAAAAAGAGTTAAATCAAGAAATCAAGGATTTCTTGATTTAACTACCCCTTTGAGTCAAAATTCTGCCTATAAAGACTCAAGCCAAGCAAAGGCTTGGGGGTTCTAATTTTTGTTATCTAGGAGAACCGTTATTCTTCATGTTTTGCTCTCAAGTGTTTTCTTGAAGAAATTTTCCTGCAAGGAAAGGAGGATTGATCCAGAACTGATTACCAATTAGGAAACCCTACCTTAGGAGCTCTAAGCTACTTGCATGTTGGAATCCATCTCAGGGGGATCCGGATTAGAACCAGGAACAGTTCTGGGTCATGTTTGGGAGGAACGTAGTAGTTCCCAAGTGATTTGGTCATCAAACATAGGTCATATATGCATTGAATTGCTAACAATGATTATTTAAGTGTGCAAGTGCAGCCATTGACAAAGCTTCAATTTCAGGTATGAACCCCTTGAAGGCCTATTCTGTCTGTTTCCAATGTTTCATTACTGTTTGTGTTAAGTGATGGCTGCAATGGAATTTCTAAACCTAATGGTTCTGTCTTATGGTTAAAAATTTGCTAGGGTTTGTATCTGTAACTTACTAATCATAGGTTGTTTATGTTTAGGGTTGCATCTCTCATAAATGTTCCTATAATAACTAGGTTTGATCTTAGTATTATGTTTTTACCTTGTCCTATATATTTAATGCTCGGCTGACATATTCTATTTGGCAGCAGAGGGTTGTTTTTATTTTCAAGTTTAATTCAGGAGTATAGGTTAAATATATATAGATATAGAATTACATATATATATCAGTATTCAAATAGTTTTATAATTTATGTACTATTTTTATTCATTATAAACTAAACAACATAATTCATATAATAAACAAGCTAACAAATTATTAAAGACCTTCTAAGGTCAGCTCTACTTAACCATGTAAAAACAAATTTAAATTTCATAACATTCCATTTTAATAAACATAATCAACATTAACCAAACAAGGAAGGCATCGTGACCATCCATGTGGTCCATTATCAAACTCTATTTTAATATATAAAATCCACGATCCAAATCGTACCCATGAACATAACTCAAGTAGTTAAATTCACAGTCCTAGTATTATAGTCATCTATTATAAACACAAAGGGTTTTAAAAGCCCCCTTTAAATATATCTACACATAACCAAACATCTTATTAACCATTCTCTACAGTCCATGCTAGATCTCTAATACGTATAGGCTATGCTCTAAAGCTATGCCACAATCCTTTAAAACCCAAACAACACTTACATTAATAGCAAGGTCGTAAAGACCGTAGTTACGGCCTCGGCTAGGATTTCAAACTAAACACACAGTCACATTTTAAAACCAATTGATATCATGGGTCAACATAACCCTGGGCTGTTGCAGCCTTATTTTTTCTTCCAAGTAAAAAATTTACATTTTTTAAAATCCCAACTAAAAATCTATCACAGTCGTTGGGAGAGGCACATTCCATTCATGGCATGGCCTGCACCCACACTAATCCAATGCAAACTAAGAACAAAATACTCTGTTTAAAAACATAGGATCTATTTATAAGCTAACGCAGAGCACATGTTGGCAATCCAATGGGATATGGCACCATTGTTACAATGGTGCAGCCCATGGCATAACGCATAAGCTCTAGAAGCTCCCTGCTCATCATATAAACCAAATAAACAAAGAGCTGTGCAAACAGACATAACCCAACATAATAACTTATGCACAGAGTAAATTTCCAGAGGCTGTAAAGGCCACGATCGATTCCATTACAGTCCACATAAAACATAGTAAGTAAATAAACCTTACCAAAAGCCAAGTTTACACAGTATTCAAACACTGAACGAATTGTAGGTTTTCACATCAAATCATTTACAGTCTTCATATTAAAAACCAATGTGCCGTGTATTTACACAAAGAGGAAGGAAACCCTTTTATCGGACAGTCGAGTAATTAAAACATTAATGGTAAGCTGTGAGCTATGGAACCATTACAAGTAATGGTGCAGCCACGGCCCAAGCAAATGCCAAATCTCTCTACAAGAGTCCATTTAAAACTAGAGCAATTTACAACATAAACCCCGAAGGAAGAGTATTCAAGTGCCACAAGAAACTCAAACCCAGTAAATATTTCAAACTCAGGAATGCCCAAAATGAGAGGAGGCAAGTGATTCTTTCCGTTAGTCTTACCATGGCCATAAAGGATAAATCCCAACTCGACAGTGTAGCCCTGTCCAAACCCCAGAGTGCCTTCATCTCCACCTGCAACAAAAAAACAATGACATGAGGAGCATGACCATGCCATGGAGAAAACCAAATGAAACACTTGCATTTTTACACAGAGCCAAATGAGCTTACCTGCAAATCGTTGGGGTCGACTCCATTCTCCAAACGTGTAGAGGCTTCACTACACCACAAATCCCATACCATAATGCACTTACAACGAGTTCCAAGACCTTTGCCAAGGGTTTTCACCAACCCCGGTGGAATTAATGGCACCAGCTAGTGGCCATTAACGCCACCATAAACCCCAACCATAAGATCGTGGAACAACATCATATCAACCTTGTCTTATGTTAAACTCTCTATACTATGGTTTCGCCACCCCTTAAAATTCAGTGCAGGCTCAATACAATTGACCTGGTATATATACCATATTCTCAACTCTTTGGTATGCACAGCTTTAACACTATCATATAGTGTTACAATGTTTTTCCTTAACACTATCTTATAACATTATAATGTGTTCCCTTAGCATCAAGCTTTTAGTGTTATCACTTGCCTTTTATGCTAGCCATATAGGTAGTGTATGCGCTCAAGTCGTAGCTCTAGGTTGTAGCGTTTAGGAAGTATGACAAACATAGTATGCCATAATTCCCTCTCTAGGAAGAACAAGCGTAAGTCTACAAGCTCGTCACCAATGTAAAACCTGCAAAATAGAAACAAGAGACGAGTAAGTAGGTAACATTAGAGGAAATTTGGGGTCTAAAATGGGCCTTATAAGAAAACACACCAACAATATGTTCATGTGAGTTGCAATTCAAGAACCAATAGAATTCCAATAAAATGAGTCAACCATAATGGTTGAATTGACATATTTGTCATTAAAAAACTACTTTTTTTGTTCGTATTTTCGACATATCTCCCTGTGTTTTTATTCAAATTTCGATCAAGAGAGCTTGTTGGATGCAAAATTTGATTTCACATCCAACAAGTACCCACACTACATACTTTTGATAGACCCCTCTACCCCAAAAACAATAAATAACTGAAAAAATGTGATGATGACATCATCATGTTTTTCAGGTATTTCTTGTTTTTGGGGCAGTGGGTTCTGTCAAAAGTATGCAGTGTGGGTACTCGTTGGATGTGGAATCAAATTCCACATCCAACTAGATTTCCCGATCGAAATTTGAGTAAGAACATAGGGAGATATGTTAAAAATACATCACAAAAAGTAGTTTTTTTCTTTTTTCCTCGAAAATTATTAAATATTATTTTATTATTTTAACTATTATTTTATTATTTTCCTTAGGAGGCCCATTTTAGACTTCAAAATTCCTCTAATGACAAGAGAAAGAAAATAATAATGGAAGGACAATAAGATAATTCATAAGCATTAATTAATTTAATGAATACAGATAATTAGTAACATAGGACGTACCTAAGTAGTAAAACAGAATAGTAACAAAAGTACAAGGTGGAATGTGAAGTTTAATTAAGAATTGAATTGTGTCAAGTAACCAATAATCTCAATGTTGCAAGAGTAACCTGTGAATCAATGAATAAGGTTCCTTAGTTCGAATGAACTAAGTAAGACTACATAACAAAGAATAACCTTGCCTCCCATATCATCATGGGAGAACAAGTCCTGGCACTCCACCACTTTATCCCCGTCAACAAAGTTAAGTTAGATTTTATTTAATAAACAAAGTACACATTTGCAGTAGTAAAACAATGATATAAATAACCCATTAATTCACCGACAGTAGTAACTATGATAGATCGACAGTTTAAATAACGGAATTAAGACATAAGAAGTAAACAAACTAATTGTCACAGAATGAATAAGAGATTAACAAGACAATGGGAAGAATCAGAAGAGGTTCAAAGTTTAAGGAGCATCTATGTTTCCGCATGAGTACTAATGATCCCTTTTGGGTAGTTTTCACTAGCTTATAATTTTTATTTTTTTCAATTTTTGGGGCCACTAGAAGTGGTATCAAAGCCCAGTTTCAATACTGAGAGTCTTATGGGTGTGTTATGGGCACACCAATCATTCACGCAGAGAAAATAAAGTATGATTAGTAAATTTTGTTACTAACAGAAATTTTTGCTGCTGTTTCAAAATTTTTGTGTTTCAGGAAAAAAATTACAGCGTTGTTCAGTTTATGTACCAGGTCCTAATGGTAATAAACAAATAGCGAGTGAAGCCAATGCTACCCCTTTAGAGATCAAGTGCTGGAAGTGCAACGGGCCACATTATGCCTAATATTGTAAGAACAACAACAATGGCGTCTTACATAACTTGCAAGAAGAACCTACGGTTGAGGATATAGCGGGAACCCCGCAAATCTATGCAGCATTAGATGACCGACAAGAATACCATCAAGCTACAATGGTCGAGATCAAAGGTAAGATTTTGAACACATCTGTTTCAATACTTATTGATCCTGGTGCTTGCCGAAGCTATGTTGCAGCTAAGATTGTTGATTTATGCAAGTTAGGCAAACTAAAGCATAATAAACCATGGTTGGTACAGTTAGCCACCGGTACAAAACGAAAGGTTTCAGAAATTGTTAAAGAATGTGAAGTAAACCTGAATGGTTTCCTTACTAAGGTAAACCTGAACATCCTACCTTTAGGATTGTATGATATTGTTATTGGCATGGACTAGTTGGAACAACACCATGTCATGCTCGATTGTCTACACAAGTCTATCTTGTGTACTGATAGCCAAGGGAACCAAGTGAAGGTTCAAGGCATCCCAAAGAAAGTTTCTGTAAAAAAAATCTCTGCCTTACCAGCGAAGAAGTGTGTCAGGAAGGGCTGCAAGTTGTTTGCGGTGAACATCCGAGACATAGAGTTTGATAGAGAACAACATATAGAAGACTTCCCTGTACTTGAAAAATTTAAGGACATGTTCCCCGAGGAAATCCCCGGATCGGTTCTGGCTTCCCAAGCCCCTTACCGCATGAGTGCACTGGAATTGGTGGAACTGAAACTACAATTGTAGGAATTATTAGAGAAAGGGCATATCTGACCCAGTTTGTCCCTTTGGGAAGCACCGATTTTATTAGTAAAGAAGAAGGACGGTACGATGCGAATGTGCATTTATTATTGTCAATTGAAAAAAATCACTATAAAAAACCATTACCCGCTCCCTAGGATCAATGATTTGTTTAGACCAGGTGCGAGGAGCCAAAAATTTTTCAAAGATTGACCTGCGATCTGGGTACCATCTGGAATGGATCCGAGATGTAGATATTCCCAAGACTGATTTTCGTACAAGGAACGAGCACTATGAGTTTGTAGTGATGTCGTTTGAGTTGACAAATGCACCCAAAAACTTTATGTGTATGATCAACATCATATTCAGTAAATATCTGGATAAGTTTGTACTAGTATTTATTGACGACATTCCCATTTATTCCAAGAATAAAGAGGAACACGAAGAACACCTTCACATAGTACTTCGATTGTTAAGAGAACACCAACTCTACTCTACGTTTAGTAAATGTGATTTTTACAAACCACAAATACAGTACCTAGGTCACATCATATCTGACGCAAGAATAGTTGTGGACCCGAAAAAGATTCAAGCCATAAAGGATTGGCCCACCCTAACTAGTGTCACTAACATTAGGTCCTTTTTGGGTTTAGCCAGGTATTATCGAAACTTCATTGAGAACTTCTCAAGAATCGCTTGCCCCATGACGACTTTGCAGAAGAAAGGAAACAAGTTCTTATGGATTAACAAATGTGAAAAAAAATTTCAAAAGCTTAAGCAACTCTTAATGACTACACCAGTGTTGCAGATTGTGGATCTCAATGAGGATTTTGTTGTATGCACGGATGCAAGAAAGGAAGGACTTGGACGAGTCCTCTTGAAAAAAAATCATGCGATTTGTTATGAATCGCAGAAATTAAAAGAGCATGAACAGAATTATCCCACACACAATCTTGAGCTAGCGGCCATTATCCACGCTCTGAAGAAGTGGAGGCACTACCTCATGGGAAGGAAGTCCCTTCTAAAGACTGAAAATATGAGTCTAAAGTATCTATTTGATCAACCTGATCTGAATGCAAGTCAAGTGAAATGGTTGGCTTCCCTGAGTGAGTATCACTTTTAACTAAAGCACATTAATGGCAAAGAGAACAAATTTTCCGATGCTTTGAGTCGATGGACTGATATGGTATATGAGGTGACCCTAAGTCAAACTAATGTATATTTGCATGAGAAAATTAGAACATCTAACAAGGTTGACCCATTCTATGTGGATATCCTCAAGAAGGTCTAAGAGGACCGATTGTTTCAACACTAGAAGGAATACAAGTTGTATGAATCTGGACTACTATGGTCCAAAGATAGATTGTATGTTCCAGTTGGAGGGGACATTTGGTTCAACATCCTCACAAAATTTCATAGGGAACCCTACTCGGGGCACCTGGGATATCAAAAGATCATATCTGTCGTCAAGTGACACTTCTTCTGGCCTAAGTTAAAGGTCGACATTGCAATTTTTATTATGGAATGTCAGGAATGTCAGCTAGTTAAAGTTGAGCACCAACATCCTTTAGGATTGCTACAACCATTTCCCATTCCAGAATGGAAGTGGGAGGTTAGTATGGATTTTATTACTGGATTACTGAAAAGTAAGAATCATAATGATTCCATCTTCGTAGTCATTGACAAGTTGTCAAAGGCAGCACACTTCATCCCCATGAAATCGATCTACAAGGCTGTGAACATTGCTAATATATTCTTGAAAGAGATAATTAGATTACATGGGATACCCAAAGTGACTATCTCAGATCGATATGTTAAGTTTACAAGAAACTTTTGGAGATCTTTCTTCTCTGGATTAGAGATGCAGCTAAAATTTAGCACTGCTTATCACCTGCAGACGGGCGAGTAGACTAGAAAAGTGAACCAAATTGTTGAAGACATGCTTCGAATGTATGTCATGAACAACCCCACCAAGTGGGAGGATTATCTGCACCTTGCAGAGTTTGCATATAACAACAGGTATTAGGCTTCCACCAAGATGGGTCCTTTCGATGTACTCTATGGACGGAAGTGCAGGACCCTAGTTAGTTGGGATAGTTCAGTGGATCGGCTCATGTTAGGGCCTGACCTATTATTGGACTTGGAACAGTTAGTTACCAAGGTCGAGGGAAACCTTAAAGAGGCACAAGACCATCAAAAAAGTTATGCAGAAAAGAAAAGAAAGGACCAATGGCTCATGAATTAGTAGCACCTGCACACGTAAGAGTTCATAATGTATTCCATGCATCTATATTAAATAAATATGTTTATGACACTAAGCATGTTATTGATTGGTCCTTATTACAAGTGGAACCTGAGGGGGAATTTTCCCCTAAGCCTTTCCATATATTGGACAAGAGAGAAGTACAACTACAGAAGCGCACTGTGGTCGAATTGAAAGTGCAGTGGAAGCACTTTGAGGTAGATGAGGCTACCTGGGAGAATGATGCCACCATGAGAAAGGTTCACCCCACCTTGTTTCATGATATCATTCAGAGTCCATAGAACACCAAGGACGATGTTGTACTAAGCGGGGAGGGATGTAATGTTCTGATTTTTGGATCTACCATTTATAGGCATAAGCCTACTGATCATGATGATTATATTGGTGTCATTAGAGGACATTTCAATTTAAAATAGGCCTTCCAAAAATAACACAAATTCCATGTCATCGGGTATTATCCAATCAAAATTCTTTAAAATTCAAAAAGGGAGCACCTCTTAAACAGTTTTTTAATATAAATTTGGGTATAGGTATCATAAAAAAAACTACTTTTTTTGTTCGTATTTTCGACATATCTCCCTGTGTTTTTACTCAAATTTTAATCGGGAGAGATCGTTGGATGTAGAATTAAATTATGCATCCAACGAGTACCCGCTTGGCATACTTTTGGTGGGCCATTCTATCCCAAAATCAAGAAATACCTGAAAAGCGTGATGATGACATCATCATCACATTTTTCCAAGTATTTCTTGATTTTGGGCTAGCGGGGCCCACCAAAAGTATGTCGAGTGGGTACTCATTGGATGCAGAATTTAATTCCGCATCCAACAAGCTCTCCCGATTGAAATTTGA
Source organism: Pseudotsuga menziesii (assembly GCA_001517045.1). Classification (NCBI taxonomy): domain Eukaryota; kingdom Viridiplantae; phylum Streptophyta; class Pinopsida; order Pinales; family Pinaceae; genus Pseudotsuga; species Pseudotsuga menziesii. Next base: position 138,825 of record LPNX010504607.1, on the reverse strand, counting down.
CTAAAAACACAGGGAGATATGTCGAAAATACGAACAAAAAAATAGTTTTTTCTTTTCTTCCTCCAAAATTAATGAATATTATTTTATTATTTTAACTATTATTAAATTAATTTTCCTTAGGAGGCCCATTTTGAGTTGAAATTTCCACTAATGTTCATTTTTGGGTCGAAGACCCCACTGCATATGAACATGATGATTTGTTTTGTATATTGGGCATAAGCCAATTGTTGATGATATATAGGTATATATATGTTTTGTGTTGGGCATGGACCCTGAAGCAAATGATTGATGAAATGTTTGTGTTGGACATGGACCTTTAAGCACATGATCGATGAGATGTTTTGTGTTGAGCGAGACGCTCCGGAACACATGAGTACTTACATTTGTGTTGAGCATAAAGCTCTGGAACACATAGAAATATAATTGGAAGTGTTGGGCATAAGCTCTGGAGCATTACATGTTGGTGTTGAGCATAAGCTCTGGAGTATTGGATCTTTGGCCATTGTATCCCTAGGTGTATCATACAAGCACATCCTAGCATTTAGTGTTGAGGGAGAGCTCTGGAATTGCACTATGTTTGTAACTCCCTGTTATAAGCATTGGGTATGGGCTGTAGTAAGCGCTAGAGGTTACTGAAAATTTTAAAATCACCTCCGAGTGAAAACGACTAGAGGAATAATATTGATCTCATCATACTTATTTTTAAGTGATTAAATGAAATTTTGAATTTCTGTATTCTCATCAAGTACTGAAGAATTACCACATTATATGAGGGAAATCCAACATGCAAGGATGTTTAGAGTTTCCTAGCCTAGTAGACCTAAGCCATCTATCTACTTGACCTTCATGAAAGAAGTGTCATTAAGTCTAGGGATCATGGCACATGATGCCTGACGACAAGTGTTAACAAGTATTTTATACATAGTATGCATAAATAATTAATTACGATTAATTATATAATTGAATAAAGAAGGAAGAGAAGGTCCACCAATTATTATTTATTATTAAAAGATTAATAACTAGTGAAATATCTATGAAAGACTAACAACGAGCTAGTTAAAAGTTTCTAGGTTAAGAATTGAAAATTACCCTATTAAATTAAAAAGGGTTAAATCAAGAAATCAAGGATTTCTTGATTTAACTACCCCTTTGAGTCAAAAGTCTGCCTATAAATACTCAAGCCAAGAAAAGGCTTGGGGGTTCTAATTTTTTTATCTAGGAGAACCATTATTCTTCCTGTTTTGCTCTCAAGTGTTTTCTTGAAGAAATTTTCTGCAAGGAAAGGAGGATTGATCCGGAACTGATTACCAATTAGGAAACCCTACCTTAGGAGCTCTAAGATACTTGCATGTTGGAATCCATCTCGGGGGGATCCGGATTAGAATCAGGAACGGTTCTGGGTCATGGTTGGGAGGAACGTGGTAGTTCCCAAGTGATTTGGTCATCAAACATAGGTCATATATGCATTGAATTGTTAACAATGATTATTTAAGTGTGCAGGTGCAGCCATTGACAAAGCTTGAATTTCAGGTATGAACCCCTCGAAGGCCTATTATGTTTCTTTCCAAAGTTTCATTACTGTTTGTGTTAAGTGATGGCTGTAATGAAATTTCTAAACCTAATGGTTCTGTATTATGGTTAAAAATTTGCTAGGGTTTGTATCTGTAATTTACTAATCATAGGCTATTTATGTTTAGGGTTGCAGCTCTCATAAATGTTCCTATATTAACTAGGTTTGATCTTAGTGTTATGTTTTTATCGTGTCCTCTGTATTTAATACTCTGCTGACATATTCCATTTGCAGCAGAGGGTTGTTTTTAAATTCAAGTTTAGTTCAAGAGTATAGGTTAAATATATAGATATAGAATTACATATATATATCAATCTTCAAATAGTTTTATAAATTATGTACTATTTTGATTTATTATAAACTAAAGAACTTAATTTATATAATAAACAAGCTAACAAATTATTAAAGACCTTCTAAGGTCTGCTTTACTTAAACATGTAAAAACAAATTTATATTTCATAAGATTCAATTTTAATAAACATAATCAACATTAACCAAACAGAGAAGGCATCATGACCATCCATGTGGTCCATTATCAAACTCTGTTTCAATATATAAAATCCACAATCCGAATTGTACCCATTAACATAACTCAAGTATTTAAATTCACGGTCCTAGTATTACAGTCATTCATTTAAATTCACAGTCCTAGTATTACAGTCATTCATTATAAAATTCCCCTTTAAATCTATCTACACATAACCAAACATCTTATTAACCATTCTCTACAGTCCATGCTATATATCTAATATGCATAGGCTACGCTCTAAATCTATGCCACGATCCTTAAAAACCCAAACAATGCTTACATTAATAGTGAGGTCGTAAAGACCCTAGTTCCGGCATCAGCCAATATTTCAAAATAAACACACATTCACGTTTTAAAACCAACAGATATCGTGGGTCGACATAACCCTGGGCTATTATAGCCTTATTTTTTCTTCCAAGTAAACAATTTACATTTTTTAAAATACCAACTAAAAAGCTATCGCAGTCGTTGGGAGAGGCACATGCCATTCGTGGCATGGCCTGCACCCATACTGAGCCAATGCAAACTAAGAACAAAATACTCTATTTAAAAACAAATACTCTATTTATATGTTAACGCAGAGCACCTGGTGGCAAGCCAATGGGCTACGGCACGATTGTTACGATGGTGTAGCCCATGGAATAACGACTAAGCTCTAGAAGCACCCTGCTCAACATATAAACCAAATGAACAGAGAGTCGTGCAAACCGATATAAGCCAGCATAATAATTTATACACGGAGTAAATTTCCAAAGGCTTTAAGTCCACGATCAATTCCATTATAGTCCACATAAAACGCAGTAAGTAAATAAACCATACCAAAACCCAAGTTTACACAGTATTCAAATGCTAAATGAAATCGTAGGTTTTCATATCAAATCATTTACAGTCTTCCTATTAAAAAACAATGTGTAGTGTATTTACACAGGGAGGCACGAAACCCCTTTGTCGGACAGTCAAGTAATTAAAACATTAATGGCAAGTTATGAGCTATGGAACCATTACAAGTAATGGTGCAGCCACGGCCCAAGCAACTCCCAAATCTCTCTACGAGAGTCCATTTAAAACAAGATCAATTTACAACATAAACCCCGAAGGCATAGTAACCAAGTGGCACACAAAACCCCAACCCAGTAAATATTTCCAACTCAGGAATGCCCAAAATGAGAGGAGGAAAGGGATTCTTGCTGACAGGCTTACCATGGCCATCAAGGAGAAATCCCAACTCGACAGCATAACCCTGTGCAAACCCCGTAGTCCCTTCATCTCCACCTGCAACAAACCTAGAATGGCATGAGGAGCATGACCGTGCCATGGAGAAAACCAAATGAAACACTTGCATTTTTACACAAAGTCGGATGAGCTTACCTTCGAATCGTTGGGGTCGACTCCATTCTCCAAACATGCAAAGGCTTCACTACACCACAATTCCCATACCATAATGCACTTACAACGAGTTCCAATACCTCTTCCAAGGGTTTTCACCAACCTCGATGGCATTAATGGCAGCAACTGGGGGCCATTAACCCCACCATAAACCCCAACCATAAGATCATGGACCAACATCATATCAAACTTTTCTTATGTTAAACCCTCTACACTATGGTTTCGCCACCCCTTAAAATTCAGTGCATGCTCAATAAAATTGACATGGTATATATACCATAGTGTCAACTTTTTGGTATGCGTAGCTTTAACACTATCATCTAGTGTTACAATGTTTTCCCTTAACACTATCATATAACGTTATAGTTTGTTCCCTTAGCATCAAGCTTTAAGTGTTATCACTTGCCTTTTATGCTAGCCATATAGATAGTGTATGCGCTCAAGTCATAGGTCTAGGTTGTAGCATTTAGGCAGTATGGAAAACGCAGTATGCCATAATGCCATCGCTAAGAAGGACAGGCGTAAGTATACAAGCTCGCCACCATTGTAAAACGTGCAAAATAGAAACAAGAGACAAGTAAGTAGGTAAACAAGATATAGAAAATAATAATGGAAGGACAATAAGATAATTTATAAAAATTTAGTAATTTAACGAATACACATAATTAGTAAACATAGGTTGTACCTGAGTATTAAAACGGAATAGTAACAAAAATACAAGGCAGAATGAGAATTTTAATTAAGAACTGAATTGTGTCAAGTAACCAATAATCTTGATATTGCATGAGTAACATGTGAATCAATGAATAAGGTACCTTAGTTCGAATGAACGAAGTAATCCTGCATAACAAAGAGTAACCTTACCTCTCAGATCATCATGGGAGAACAAGTCCTAGCACTCCACTACTGTATCCCCATAAAAAAAGTTAAGTTAGCTTTTGTTTAATAAACAAAGTACACATATGCAGGAGTAAAACAATGATCTAAATAATTCATTAATTCACCGACAGTAGTAACTATGATAGATCAACAGTTTAAATAACAAAATTAAGACATAAGAAGTAAATGAACTAATAGTCACAGAATGGATAAGAGATTAACAAGACAATGGGCAGAATTTGAAGAGGTTAAAAGTTTGAGGAGCATCTATGTTTCTGCATGAGTACTAATGATCCCTTTTGGGTAGTTTTCACTAGCCTATAAATTTTTATTTTTATTTTCAATTTTTGGGGACATTACAACCTAATTGAATTTTTATATATTTAACAAGTGGTTGACTGCCATGTGAAGGAAATAGCATCTTGTTTTATGGAATTATCTGCTTGAGTTTGGTATTTGTTTCCTGGAAGTAGAGGAAGGTGCTCCTCATGCATCTCCCACACCCAGCAAAAAAACTACAATTCACAATATTCTTAATTAGTTACACAATGTCTTATATTTATTCTTGTGGATGAACAAAAGCCCAATGCCTTTCTCAAAAGAAACAGTCATAATATGTTTGATGCTTGGAGTTAAGATAGTTTGAGTGATAATCCTGATTCACTTTTAGATATTTTAAGTATGTTTTATGAACTGATGAGTTGCAAATGGATGGGTAAGGTTGTTCTTCAGAGAGACGTCATTCCAATTAATTGGAAGTAAATATATATATTTTATAGAAGAAAATAAGTAAATGGGTAGACGAAAATACTGGAATGGTTTTTTTCATGTTGGTTTCGATCCTAATCATTTAACATTGATTAGGTGAATATATACTTGGTTTGGATCCTAAGCATTTAACATTGTTTAGGTGAATAAATATATAGGAAATAATGGAAAGAGTAAGAATTTTAGTTGAGTAGATAAAAGTTACTTTCCACTGATATGAAAACTTTATTAGGAATTAGGGAGAGGTAAATACACATAGCAAGTAGTTGTTGATTTATGGGGTTGGTGTTGTGTTATTCCTTTAATCTCAAAGAATTAGTCCTTAAAATTTTTTTACAGTTACTCTCAAATAATTGATATAGAAAACCATATGGTAGTGGTAATTTAAATCCCTTTGGGAAATCAATTATAGCGGTACCCTTTATCATTGAGAATGCAGCACCATAGCTGGCAGTGAATAAAGAGCATATAGCCATGATCCTCGCTTTTTTACTAAGTTTACGTAGTTCGACTACCCACCTCCCCAGGATAAATATCCTGGGCTAGTATTTTAAAAGCCAAAAAGCACAGTGGGTAGCTAAAAGGGTTCTACCTTAACAAGAGCATGAAAGTCAATTTACCACTGGGTTAATCAATAAAATAAAAGCCATAAACAGGGTTAGAGATTATAACTTTCACAGCAAATCGAGATTGAGATGCACAAGTAGTGGTGGAGTAGTGAGGGCATAGTTATAAGGATGGATTTTGGGGAATTAATGGTGCTAAAGTGTTTAGATTATTTTGTTGCATTTTAGAAGAATCCTTTGATATAATATACAATTTTTGATGAACGGCCTCCTTTTAAGAAAAGCTGTGTAAATGAAGATCTGTTTTTTCATGTATATTTCTAGTTTTTATGGTGTGAAAGATTTTTGAGCCAAAGCGTTTCAACCGAAATACTTTCCTTGTCATCAGGGTCATTGATTTGGTTATATCCATTGTACAATTTTTTTAAATTTATTTATTAATGGGTGGATAGAATAATTACCTTAAAAAACAAATGCATCAAAAAAATTTGTGTACGAGAAAGGTTATCGATAGCATGTATAGAACATGCGAATTATGTGAATCATTCCGGTATGTTTATCTCTCCATTGATGTTTTTTTTACAACCTTACAAATAGTTATATTAAATATTGTCTTTTTTTGGTGAAAAAAATAGGTGAATTATGCTTTTTAACGAGAAAAGTAACTATTCTTTGTTTTTGTGTGTTTCCTTTTATTTATTTTTTAACCTATAAAAGTAAGGTTAATAGGTAATTTTATTTATTTTTATATCAATGGTTTTACAATATTCTTAAATTACTAACATATAAATAAAATAAAATAAAACATTTTAAAGTTTTTTTCTATTTTAAATTATATATATAATGTTTGAGGCTTCAAAGTTTTGGCATGTTCTTAGTTGGAATAGTCATCATATTGATTCTTTATGATGACGATATTGTTCTTCTGGCAAGGTGTCCATATGATCTTGATAAGCAATTACGATTTCTTAAGGATTTTTTCTCTACCATGGGTATGACTGTCAACAGTGAAAAAAAAGGTTATGATTATCAAATGCAAGAATGAAACTTATGCTAATTTTATGTATGATAATAGCAACTTAGAGGACTAACACTTGCCTCGGCCATGATCAATCTAGAAGTGGTGGGATTCAGCATCCATTGTTGATATACACGTCCGATGTCTCTGATTTGTGCAAGCGTGAGGAATGTTGAAATGAGAAGACATGAGAACAAGAGGAGAACCCATCTATAAGCCATGACTCTCATGAATCCCTTTGTATCTTCTACACAGGCCTTCGTCTTCATCTTGGCTGCATTCATTTTATTTTTCTTCACCATAAAAGGCATGGTGATGTCAACCTGGAAGTGTCTCTTTTAGTTTTTGCATGCTTGGTGTTTTAGAAGGCGAAGCATACAATACAATAGGCATCAACCATCGTAATACGGCTGGTAAGAATAAAATGCGTATCTATTTTCGACCATGTTAGGAATCAAAGAGTAGACCCCTCCTTAATCTATCTACGTCAAGTAATATCAAATACAACTTACAAATAATTAGAATAATCTTACTTTTTTTTGCCCCACACATGCCGCAAGACATGGGACATAGGTAAACCCGGGTGGGATTGATCTCGTGACGTCCAATTTACAACAAGTGACTTCATAACAATGGAACCACCAATGAGCCATACCCATGCGGGCTAATTAGAATAATCTTACTTATTGATTAAGAACAATAATCATATTTTTTGACATAAAGATAATTTTCTTTTAAATTAAAAGAAAATATGGAAAATTATAATTTTATTTGATAAATAGAAAAATTTAGATGAAAATTTCGAATTAAAAAACTTAACTTATATATTAATTTAAATGTTTTATAATTTATTCTTTTAATAAAGTTTGTTTTAGTTGAACTATTTTATTATTATCTATATATGACTTATGTGTCATGGATTGAAACAAGTATATATGTTATTTGACTTTCGTATAAATGCATATTATATATATATATATATATATATATTACTTGACTTTCATATAAATATTACATCATATAAGTAGTAAAAATACATAATATTTATTTACTAGGTATTTATATGATTAAAATAAATGTAAAATGGAAAAACGTTGCTGAACACAATATAAACTAAACTAACCACTTTAGAAAGCAAGATAACAAACAATTGATATAAAATCATTGCATCCTCTCTTTATAACAAGCATGAGAGCGATCTTGTTATCTTTTTATGTATGGCTAATACCTATAATAATAATGTAAATTGAACATCTCATATAGATATTATAATTTAAATTTGATAACAATTTAATAAATAGTAGAATTAAAAAATAGTGGATCAATATATATATATATATATATATATATAACGAAGAAGAGTGAAAAAAAAACATTAGCATTACTATTAATAATTTAAGATAAAATGAACAATAATAATTTTAGATATTTTATTTTTGGTAATAGTTTCATCAAAAAGCCAACATAAATTGATGTTTAAAGCATAATTCCTTGTATTGAAATAGTCACTTGAATACATAATGTTGCATTAATTATCATTTACAATTTTCAATTGACATGTGGTATCATGTGCTTGCCAATTTAAGATTTAACTCTATCCATTTGTTTCCAAGATTCCTTATCCACCCATGAAGAGGGCACTCGCATTCGGAATTGAAAACAGGAAATTATTTTTCTAATTTAAGTGTATTTATCACAATTCCAAATTCCTCCACATTCAAATTAAATGTCACAACTTATCTTGACACAATTTGTTTTCTTTCATTAGTATACTTGCCACATTTGCACAAAACTATCAATATTAATGAACTTTCAACTTATGTTGCAACATTACGGTTACACATCCATGTTGCTAGACAATTACTAGTGCCTTACTTTGCTAATAGCTTCTTGTCATTCCAGACTTGACGTCTGGCTTATTCTGGTAATGAGACATCATGGTTCATCATGGTTCATACAAGTTCTTCGTTCATACTGAACTTCTTATAAAAGTTTAATCATGCTTTGTACACTTTATTCTTCCCTACAAAACTTTATAAAAGTTAATAAATGGAGCAATGTTCTAGATCTTGTTTTATCACAATCTTCTTTCTACAACATCTCTCTTGTGGCAACAACTAGTGGCAATGTCGGGGGCATTGCCACCTCGTGGCTCTTGTTATTTATTATGATAGTGAAGGATTACTCATGGTGTGCCTCGAGCCAGCTTATGATAGTAGGTGGCTTATTATTATTTATGTTGACTAGTGATGTTAATGAACTCTTGCTATTATGATAATGCAGGGCTCTAGATTATGATAGCAGGTGGTTTATTATTATTTGATGTTAATGAACTCTTGCTATTATGATAATGCATAGCTCCAGCTTATGATAGTCAGTGGGTTATTATTATTTATGTTGACAAGTGTTATAAAGTGATGTTAAAGGTATTATTTGTTCTATGTATATGTACAAGAAAAATTTAGTTAAGAGAATTTGAATTATAAAAGTAACAATTTAATAAATAATTTTTTTTTTCACAAAACAAAAATTAACAAATAATTATTTGTCTTAATTTAATATTTTTTTCCATGTGGTTCGCAACCTAGAGAATAGAGGTCCTGGCTTTCTACATTCACAATAATAATTTGAGGGGACCCATTGTAAGGGGCCTACCCGAATGGGCATTGCCATATCAGTTTCAACCTCAACATCAAAAGTTTTTCCTATTTGGACTCCAATCAAATGAGTTACCCCTAGGGGCTATCTTTTTTTATAAATTCAAATAAATGAAGAAAGATTAATTTATGATTTTTTGCACCACAGTCACAACAAGTTAAATTCATTATTTTTAGAATATTTAATAAAATAAATTGGCATGATTTATTTATGAGGCTTTGCACCATGAGCACAACAAGTTGACAACTAATTATTTTGTAAATAGCTCAATTCAATTAGCCATTATTATTTTATTTAAACAAATAAATATATTTGAAAAATAAATAAAAACAACATTTTTATTTTATTTTATCATAAAGTAGTTGTAATATCCCTAATTTTGGAGGGGTGGCAGGCGCGGGGGGGGTCATTCTTGATCCCGGCGGAAAAATTGAACATTCCTTTGCTTGGGGGTTAGGGATCAGGACCAATAACGAAGCAGAATGGTTGGCCTTGCTCCAAGGTCTGCGTTTTCTTCAGGCCAAAAAACTCCGCAAGGCCTTAATTTTTGGAGACTCTAAACAGGTC